>JAQZBX010021296.1:20246-32489 GCA_029593785.1 Cabassous unicinctus
GGGGGCTCTATCCACTGAGCCACACCCGCTTCCTCAGCAAGGTTTTTCTATGTCATGTTCATCTAAATAGTTTAGGATTTCCACTTTGATTTCTATTTTCTCCATTCAACATAGCTTAAAAAAAAAGCACATGCTATGTGCCAGAAACTGTTTTAAGAGTTGTATCATATGTAAATAAACTTACTTTTAATTATATCTTTAACTGAAATTTACACATGTGATTCAAACATTCAGTTTGTATGGATTTTTTTTTAGCTGTCAACTTGTCAATTTCTAATGTATTTCAATGCCAGTGACTGTAGAGAACATATATATTTACTTATTTATTCACTGTCTCCTCTTACTAGAAAGTTCTACAAGGGCAGGAACTTTGTTTATTTTCACTAAGATAACCTCAGTTCCCATAACAGTGCCCAGAAGCTAGAGTTGCTTGCTAAATATTTCTGAATGCTATGAATGAGAGCATTACTTGAGATTTCCCATGTGGCCTAGTATGTGGTCAAGATGTATAAATAAAAGTATATTCTCAGTTTGGATATAGAGTTCAATTTATGTAACATTTGTAAAATTTATGAAGGGACAGGTACTGCTTTAAGCACTTTACACAATTAATTGATAATCAAATTCGACATAGCCTTTTTGTTTTTCCTACTTGCCGAGTTATTTTCTGGGTATTGTATTAGAGTTCAGCTGGTTATATGGCACAATGTTTTTACTGATCCCAGTTTTGCTTTATAATAGACCTATTATGGACAATACACCTCAGTGAGCAGTACACCTCCATGAAAAACATGGAGACAGACTTTCTGGCCTATAACCTACTGCTCAGTCCTGGCCAAATTTTGGTTGGGATGGGGATCAAAGGATAGGGTGGTGCTGAGTTCCTCTTCCTCCCTTTTTTGCTTCAGAGGCAATATAGTTGTGGGAGTTAAGAGCAGAGACTCTTAACTGACACTGCATAAAGTAAAATTCAGTTTCCACCACTTACTAGCTGTGTAACTATGGACAAGTTATCTAAACTCTCTGTACCTGTTTTTTTCTCATCTGTAAGAAGGAAACAGAAGTAATTTATCTCATAAGGTTTTTGTAAGGATTAAATAGCTTACTAGACTCATTAGAAAATCTGTATGTTACCAAATGTTCTCAGAGGGCTTAAAGTGCTTAGAACTGCTTGAAACAATACCTATTATTATTAAAAGGTTAGGTTTAGCATGTGACTTGGATTAAAGAGTGGATCCTTCCTCTGTCTAGGGAATTTCACAGGTGCTCACACTGTAGCCAGGTACAGGCCTTTAAATTTTGAATCTTCTGCCATGAAAACTTTGTACAATAAAATTTCCATCACTATTCTAAGAGAATATAAAAAAAGGTCATTGAACACTGTTGGTATAAAAATAAAAAAAATTACTGTATCCTCAAAGATCAAGAATTTGAGAGGACCACTTAGCTTTACATCAAGTAAATGAAGCTCACATTTGGATGGGACTCTTCCTCGGAGTGAACCCAAGGACTATTGGCTAGCTGACTGCTAGGGAAATTTACAAGTGAAGTTGCTGTTTCAGAATTTAGACTCAGATCTCAACTAGAACTTTAGGAACAAAAAGCAGACAGCTGTCACACTCCATATGCTCCTTGACAGGGCTATGGACAAGTGTGGTCTCAGACCCTGGTGGTCCACATCGCGATCAGTTCAGAAATGCTTAAAACTTTTATAGCAATTTGGGATTGCTACAACATTTGTATTTCACTAAAGTATTGGTCCTCAATGGTCTGGACATAAAATCTGGCTCCTCACCACAGAGAATTTGAGATGTACTGCTCACCTCTTCTGGCTGGCCATCTTTTGGGGAGCAGGCAAATGACAAAGGAGACTGTCATGCCCAGTTTGGTCTGCACATGCAGGAATCTAACAAAGAGCAGGGATGGTTAAAGAGCAGTCATTTAAGTCATATTCCATGAACCACTGATACTAAGGAACTGGTGAAACTCACTCGCTATATTTGGTGTTGCTTTATATAATTGGGACATCTGGAGCTTACAGATTTTTTTTGTCAACTGTTTTTTAAATTCTATTTCATCAAAGTCCTTTACACTCTTTCAGCAGCCACAGAAAATCTCATTTCTGTGGGCACAGGCCAAGTTATACATCTCCTCCAAAAATCTGGTAAAGGTTATGCTAATTCCTAAATGGCTGAAGAGGGTAAGAGCAAGTACAGGTAGAAAGAGAAGATCTGGGGATAGCTTACTGTGTTACTTTAAAGATCCAGAAAGCTTAGACCTTAAAAGTTAAACCACAACTCAGAGTATCCGAAGTTCCTTTTCACTAAAGGTTTCTGGAACTATCACATCACAAAAGGTACAACACCTAGCCAGACAGCCTTACCTAAATTATGCAGGTCAGTATGATACCAATCACTGGTTAAAATAAGCTACCTCCACAGTAAGTCTTTACAACAAATACCCAACTACTTCCAAATAAAAGTAGACAATGTTCTTAAACATCTGAGGAATTTTTAGTTTAATGCCACCAACCTGGGAAAAAAATTAACTGGTTCAGAATTCTCATTTTCCCTATGCCTCTCAAAAAGCAAACAAAAATTCAAGTAATAAGTTTAGGAATAAATGCCAAAAAAATAAAAACACTCAGAACATCTACCCAAACAACACTTAAAGATTAAGGTCAAGTTTAACCATAAAGTAGCTCCATCCATGTTTGAGCTGCTACACTCACCGAAGCCAAGCATGGCACCTTTTCAAGGTTAAAGAACTCATTAAAGTCAAATTCTCCTGGGGACTGCTCGGGCAAGACGGCGTCCCTTGGCACTTCCTGATCAGCAGCAGGTTCCTGTGCCAGGATGACCTCCACCTCATCCTCTTCGGCCACTCCTCCATTGCACTCGACTATGCCTGAAAGCAAAACCAGACAAACAAAACAAAACAGTCTGATCAAGCCATCTGCTCCAGTCTGCTCTGTGGCCCCAGCCAGCAACACACATGCAAAGAACCACAGATGACTAAGAGGAGACTTCTTGTGCAGGTACAGCACTTGCAACAGTAAAATAGTCCCCTTCCTGTGGGAGCTAGAGAAGGAAAAAAGCCTTAACAAGCCAGAACACTGAACTGATGGGGAAAGGGTTAGGAACCCCTACTCCCCATGACAGTACTTCAAGTGGCTGTTTTCCAATAGAATTTTTAAGATAGTCTTTTCAAGTCCCTTATTGCTTAAAAATGGAACCAAATTATTTTGGCTTTGCCTTCACCCATGCATCTGTAGTGCCAGAGCTTTAAATTTGGGTTTGGCAATCTAAGGTATTTTTTGTGAGACCTGGCATAAGGGCAGTTTTCATTTGCCTGCATGCTGGTTGTTGCTCATCCTTCAAGGCAAAATTCAAGGATAACCTCTGGGAAACCTATCCTGCCCCACCTAGCAAGATTAATTGCTGCCTTCTCTATAATCCCCATTTTATCTCTCAGAGCATTTATCACGCTGTAACAAAGTAACTCTCTGGTGAGACTGAGCACTCCAGAGGGCAGGTAACCTGCTCTTATCTGCTTTGTTTTATTCTACAGCACCAGTTACACTTAAAACTCAGTTGTTTTCAGGATGGAAAATATTGTGAGGTCTAAGTGAAGCTACCAAGTGCTAACATTTATGGTATTTCACATCTTAGGTTTAGAGTATGGACAAAAAGCAAAAGCCTGAGTGCTTTTTCTATCATTTGAAAAAAAAAAAAAAAAAAAAAAATTTTTTTTAAAACAAACATTTTGAGATACTAGGCATTCAAATTTATTTGAAGAACAGAACTCCTGAAGCCCCACCCTGCAGCAGCACCTATAAAAAAGCTACCTGTAGCTTCAAGATCACAGTGGTCATGAAGTCCTTTCAGCAAAACAAAAAAGAATGCCAAAGCTTAGTGGACCCATCCCTTCTCCAAAGTCCCCAACACTTAACTGCAGTCTCATTATTAATCAAATAGGATATTCTAGACCAAGGGAGGCTAAATGCTAACTTCTGCTTTCATTCCAGTAACACTCCAAAAAGCTAGACAGCAAAGCAGGAATATAACATGTGATAGGTCAATTGGCTTGCTTACTCCAGGTCTAGGTACTAGCCAGTGGCAGAATCAAGCTTCAACCCTAGGCCTGCTCCCAAAGCTCTTCCACACTGCACTGTACGTATAAGGCAGTGCTGCTCCTCCAAATTGTGCCTGCCGTCTAAGGGCCCCAAGTATTCTGAAGGCCTGCGGCAACTACGGAAATGTTTGTGAGCCATGGAGAAGGCATGGACAGTTTCTCCAGAGGGTCAGCACACGCTGACAACTACCAGAGGTAAATGCAATTCTTTAAAAACTGGCATTTGAAGTAAAATGACTGTTTTGGTGGCAGGTATTATCCCCATTTAACAGATGAAGAAACTGAGTCTCAGAAAAAGTAAACAATAGCACCATCAACCCCAAATTTGTGTCCTTTTCCACTAGAGCAGTGGTCCTTCCTCACCCATTCCATCCAACAGAACCTGCCTACCCACTTCAGGACTGACAAGCAACAAATGTTTTGCTGCAATTTTGTGTCCCAATTTAAGGATAAGAGCCAGAAGATAGAGGGTACTTTGCACATACATTAGAAAAGAAACCTTAATGTTTTTCCTATTCATTTTTATTTTGTGTTAAGATAGGGGTGTCTCTTAACAGATGAATGGCTTTTTGGGAGAAAGCAGCCTGGGCTTGACAAATAATAGTGGGTAAGAGTGCATAGGAATATGCACCGTCTGAAAAACAAATATAATTGACCATTTATTATGATGGATTCAAAAAGGCAAGGTCCCATATAAAGATAACTAATGGCAAGTTTTATCACATTTGAGAATGAGCATATAATTTCATTAGAGTAGATGCAAATTTAAAATTTCCTTCCTATCAATGGAGGATTTAAACCATTTTCTTCTATATGCTTTTTTTCTAGTTATAAGTGTAATATATATTCAAACTGTTTCATTCATCAACGTAAATACACAGCACCTAGCACTAGGCCCTGTATAAAGTGGGTGGCTCAAAAATACTTGTTTTAAAATAATGCAAACAAAAGGAAAAAAAAAAAAATCCATAAAAATAATGCAGGCAAGGACCATGTGTGCCTTGTTCACTGCTATACTCCCAGCACTTATTATGTGCCTGCAGCAAGTTGAGTGAAAAGCTGGAATACATACCCAAAAATGTGACTAAAAGGCACTCATAAGCCCTTCCTGTAGGGATAACCACTAACACTTTGGTTTGTTCACTTCCTTTCATTCTTATAGCCAATACGAAACTACAGGGTACTTGATTATTTAATACAATAGCTAGGGCAGCTCAAGACCTTTTGTAATTAATTAATGGGGTGAGTCAGGACCCCTGGATCTGCCCCTACCTCGGCTCTGCCATGAAACCTGTGTGATGGGGTCTCGGTCTCTCTCAGCATCTGTAAGGTGAGGAGGTATCACTAACTGACTTATCTCGCTCCTCTGGCTCTTCAACGTGCTGATACAAGAATGGTTAATATTCAGATTTCATCTCAGTTAAGAAAAAATCCGCTTTTCTCACCAGAGTCTGAAAAGACCACATTTGCTGGTGCTGCTTTAGTCTAACGGAGAATGAGACAAAGGCATATTTCAAAGCCAATTTAAGACTTAAGCAAAGTGTCCCAGTTACCCATTAATTTCCTGCATTACCCTAGTGAAGAATGTAACAGCACAAAGATAATGGTAATATCTACTATATTTAAAGATTATACAAATAAAGACAGGTAATAAGATTTTTCTCTTTCCAAAGAAATAACTTTAGTACATTTCTGCTTAAATTTGTTTTAGCCTCATCATAATTTTAAGGTGGCACTCAATAAACACATGTATTAAAATAGCTTTCCCCTTTAGTTGCCTAGGTTTTTTAAAAGTAAATTTGAAGGCTGGAAGGACCCAGAACTTACAGAATAAGAACTCACAAGAGGCTGGGCTCTGATGTGTACATGTGATTTTCAATGATAAACGTAATTCTTAATGTTATGAAACAGGTACTGTCTTCATCTTACAAAGAAAAAAGCCCATCTGTTAATATTTTTGTTAGAGATAAATTATCCTTTTTCTAGCAGCAGCCCCAATATTCATACCCAGGCTAGCCCACCTGGCTCTTCCCTCTGGCCCTGTACTACCTCCTCCCAAGAACAACAGTCCAGGGTGGGTCACTTCAGAGCCAGGTCTCTGCCCTAGAAACAACTGGCAGCAGCCCAAGGGTCCCGCACTCTGCGCCAGGTACTTCACACACATTTGCTCTGGCTCCTTCAGTTTAGCAAAGAAGATACCTGACCTTACCTTGGAGCTGAGAAAAGTAAGTTTAGGAGAAGTCAAATCACTTACAAATGACCTGGGAAGGCCAAACACCAAAGTGAAGAGGGTGGTCTCTGATGCCCAAATATATCTCCTTCAACTCCCTCCTCAATGATCACAGACAAGTCCGTTAAGCTCCCTGAGCCTCTATTTGCTCATGTATAAGACAGGGATAAACGTAACTACCTCTCAGGGATATTAGGAGAAGTAAGCAGCATTATATAGATTCAATACTAACCATTAAATTTTTTGTGGTGATGAATGCACAACATTGTGATTATACTAAAAGTTACTATATAAAATACAAAAAAAAAAAAAAGAAAAAAATTATTGACTATACACTATGGACAGATTGTATAGTATGTGAATATATCTCAATAAAACTGCTTTAAAAAAAAAAACACCTCTTAACACTGTGCCTAGTACATAATTGCTCAATAAATGGGAATCTTCCTTCCATGTACATGGCACTTTGAGGAAAATGTGAGGCTTTTCTGTTTGGCACTGCAGCAGAACAAGAGATATTACTACATTCTACATTTAGTGAATTCACACTTAGGAAGTAGTTTCAAAATCAGGCTGCAACATTAAAAACTTAATATTTCCTAACAACTGGTGCCCATTCTTAAGTGTACAATTAAGCCAATGATAAGGACATCTCATTTTAGAACAGTGAACTTCCCTCCCAAGGTTGTGCTGACCTTCCTTCACAGAGGCTGTCCGTCGCCTTGTTCGTTTTCTCCCTTTGTGATCTTCTTCTAGTATCTTATCGTCGAAGCCAGTCAGCTCAATGGTTTCTGACTGACTTGTGGGTCCAGCTGAGAACCATTCTGGTTCTTCTTCCGTGTAGGAATCGTTTCTTCTACGTTCACCAAAGACACGCTTACTATCCCCAAACTCCCTCTGGAAAAGTACATAATGCAAAATAAAAAAATAAGATTCTTGTTAAGGCATTTCTACCCCAATCAACGTTTTGATGGATACATCATGCTCAAGAGTGAAATGAGAATACTACGCAGCACACTAGGAGCCCATCACAGTGCTCCCTCCCCACAGCTCTATCCCTTCCCACGTTGAAGGAAAGGGCTGTGTTCATCCAGGATCTCAGAAGCAACCCAGTGTAAATGAAGTGAATATCAAGCTTCCAAGCACATGAGGTGCCAAAGGGTCTAGAAGACAAACCCTGAAACGCTTGTCCTTGTAGTCCCTCTCGCGGTCTCTGTCTCTCAAGTCCCGCAGGTCCTTATCACTGAGACGGTGATCCTTCTCAAAGGTCCGGGCAGAGATTATTCTCCCACTGCCAATCCTGCGTCCACCAAGCAGACGAAGCCCATCATTATCTTTCTCCAATGGACTTCCTGAGCGCCGGGAGCTAACAGCAGCTGTCACATGGCAGCCCCCCCCAAAGCTTCGTCTCTGTGGGCTGAGAACAACATCTAAGTCGTCTTCTTTCACACGCTCTCGTGGATCTGGAAAGATGCAGGAAAGAGGAAGTTAAGCAAACTAACAAAGGCATTTCTCTTCCCTACGTGGTAGGTCTACGCCTAAAGGAAGATGGGTATGGAAAAGAGTCACCACTAAAACTGGGCTTGTCAGCAGATAAAAATGGTACATTACATATTTAAATAAGATGGAGTCTTTTGCTATTAGAAAATGTTTTGTCACTTAAACCAGAGTAAGCATCAGTATTTGAAGTGGTGTTGGAAAACTGATATCCAGATGCAAAGAAATATGATTTTCATACATGGTACCATATATAAAATTTAACTCAAAATGGATCAACTAAATGGTTAAAACCTATAAGTATAAAACTTCTAGAAGAGAATACAGGAGAAAATCTTTGTGATGTTGGGTTATGCAGTTTTCTTAGATCCAACACCAAAAGCACAACCCATTAAAATAAATTGATAAATTGGGCTTGATCAAATGAAAAACTTCTGCTCTTTGAAAAATATTGTTTAGAGAAAAGACAAGCCATAGACTAGGAGAGAATATGTGCAAGGCATATAATGGACCTGTATCCAGAACTTAAAATATGAAACAAAAAAACCCAAAAAACCTCTCAGTAGAAAAAAGGGAGAATAGTTTGAACAGACACTGCACCAAAGAAGATATATGGATGGTAAATAAGCACATGAAAAAATGTTCAACATTATTAGTAAGTAGGGAAATGCAAATTAAACCATAATGAGACACCACTACACCTATTAGAATGGCTAAAATTAAAAAGACTGACCATTCCAAGTGCTGGCAAGGATGCAGAGCAACCAGAACTTTCATACAGTGCTGGTGGAAATGCAAAATGGTACAACTACTTTGGAAAACAGCTAGGCAGTTTCTTAAAAAGTTAAGCATACACTGGCCATATAACCCAGCCATTTCAGTGGAAAGTATGTATCCACAAAAAGATGTGTACAGGAATGTTCATAGCAGCTTTGACTGTATAGTCAAAAACTGGAAACTCAAATGCCCATCAACAGGTAAATACATGAACTGTGGTGAATCCATATAATGGAATACTACTAGGCAATAAAAAAGAATTAACTATTTATGCACATAACATGGATGAATCTTAAAATAATCATGCTGAGTGAAAGAAGCCACACAAAGAGGTACATCCTTTTAAGTTTTCATCATTTAAGTAAAGCATATGTTTATATCCTTAATGATTCTGTTAGAATCATTAGGGACATTACTATGTTAAAGGTAAGGATTTTGTTTAATTTTTTATTGTAGTAACAGAAACACAACTCAAAATTTCCCATTTTACCCACTTTCAAGTGTATAATTCAGTAGTATTAGTTACATTCACAATATTGTGCTACCATTACCAATATCTATTAACCCAATTTTTTCATCACCTCAAACATAAACTCTGCACCCATTAAGCAATAACTCCCTCACCAACTGCCCCCACCCCACCTGCCTCAGCCCCTGGTAACCTACAATCTGTCTCTATGAAGTTGCTTCTTGTAGGTATTAATATACATACAATATTTGTCTTTCTATGTATAGCTTATTTTCACTCAACATGATGCCTTCATGGTTCTTCCATGCATCATCTGTATCAGAACTTAAATTCTTTTTATGGCTGAATATTTCAGTGTACATATCACATATTGTTTATCCACTCATCTGCTGATGGGCACTTGGGTTGCTGCCATCTTTTGGCAATTGTGAATAATGCTGCTAAAACATTAGTGCACAAATATCTTCCTGAGTCCCTGCTTTAGAGTCTTTTGGGTATATACCAAGAAGTGGGAAAGGGTGAGGATCTCTAAGTCTATCGATAAGTCTGCATGGAAGAGTCTTAAAAGTCCAAATTAGAGAAATCCTATCTTCTTTCCTTAGTTTTAGAATGGGTCCTTCTCTCATCTCAAAAGGAGGTGCTCTTGCAACAAATTCCTTAACTGGCTTTTATACTGCTGGGCCTCCATTTCACATGGAAATGGGGAAAGAAAAAAAAAAAAAAAGTATTGACCATCAAACTTTACTCCAGTCTCAAATCATATCTAAACCCTACATGCAGATCATAGTCCATTATGTATAAAGAATTGCCAGAACTGACACACAGCTGGGGACTAGACTCATACCTGACACTAAGCATAACCAGATTTTCAGCACAGATTTACATTACCTACTGTATCTAAGTTGTCAGTGCCACTCAAGGACATCAAACTCTGAATTCAAAACCACATATCCTATAACAGACAATATGTTTGCCACTGCTCTACAGGAAGTCTATGACCCTTCCCTGCTAACCCAGAGAAGTCCAAGTAATACATAAGTTATCTTATAATGACATTTTTTCACCAAGGCATAAAACACAACTAAGAATGAAGCTAGCAGCTGACAGCTTGTCCCTGAAACTGCCAAGCCCACTTCTGAGTGACTGTGCTCACCTACTATCCTGCGCACCAGGGAAGTCCGGTCTGTATCCATCTCTTTCTTCAGACTTTCCACTGGTGAGCTCCGTTCTGAAGCTGGGTAGAGAGAGGCATGCCACTTTTCAGGGTCCCAGACGCCATCACTATGTGTCAAAAGGTACCAACAGTTAGCATGAACCATATATGCAGTCTAATTTCTAAACCTCTTCAGGTAAAAAAAAGTTATGGAAATCCCACTCCAATATAAAATTTGATTGTTACCTTCAGAATGGTTACCTCTTAAGATGAAAACAAAAACCAACTGTTAATTCGATAATACTTTTATTGTTCACATAACACCAGAGGTCTGTGCATAAATGAAACATTCAGACCACAAAGCTTGGGGTATAGATTACAGTAAACCTGCCTGTCCTATATGAAGGCATCCCATAAATACTGATTATTCAGTTACTGATTAGTACTAGTGAGAAAAACCTTCCTTAATCTCACCAGAAATAGGTCCTGGAATGTTTTGGTATGTACTTCTCCAGAATTTCTACACATGGGCTCAGTTTTTCCAAAACAGGATAGATAATTCTTAAGAACCTAAAATTTGTCATTTACATTTTATTCTGTTATTCACACACTAATGATGGGATGGCAGATGGTAGAGTGTGCAGAGATGCTTTGGAGCCCAAAAACCTGGGATCAAATTCTAGCTCTGCTACTCTCCATCAGGGACATCCTGGACAAGCTACCGAGCTGCATCCTTCAGATGTCTGCACAAAGGACTTTCCCAAATCAGACCAGTTTTGGCACACACTAGCACCGTGAGCGTTGTAATGATAGACATTTTTTAAAAAATATATTTTTATTACAGAAGTTGTGAACTTATAAAACAATCATGCCCATGTGTAGAATTCCCATATAATACCCCTTCACCAACATACCACACTGTTGTGGAACATTTGTTACAGATTATGAGATAATATCATCAGGCTATTACCACTAACTATGGTCCATAGCATACATCTGGCATATTTTTCTATACCCTCCTATCATTAACACAGTACATCTTTGGCATTGATGCAAGACTATTACAGTATTGCTGTTAACTATAGCCCATAGGTTACATTAATTGTATTTTTCCTATGCTTCTCCAAATTCCTACCACCCTGTAAAAGAGACATATATCCTTCTATTTCACAGGACATTCTTGCATTTGTACTATTAAACACAATTCTCATCCACCACTAGGTTCACTGTGTTATTCAGTCCCTAGATTATTCTCTAGCTTTCTTTCAATTGACCTTTACATCCTAGACTACCTTTTCAGCCACAATTCCATTTATAAACCAGCTACTACTGTGTTACCATCGACTCTATCCATTTCCACACTTTTACAGTCAAGGTAATTAAAACTTATACGTACATTAAGCATCAGTACTCCTTCACAGCCCTCCTCTTATCTCCTAATAGCCTATATTCTAGGTTTTAACTCCATGTGTTTATTCTTCGTATTTAGTTCATATTAATGAGACCATGCAATATTTGTCCTTTGGTGTCTGGCTTATTTTACTTAGCATAATGTCTTAAAGATTCATCCATGTTATCACGTGTGTCCCATTTTCATTTCTTCTTGTAGCAGCATAGTATTCCATCGTATGTATATAACATTTTGTTTATCCATTCATTGGTTGATGGACACTTGGGTTGTTTCCATCTTTTGACAATTGTGAATAATGCTGCTACGAACATCAGTGTGCAGATGTCTATTCGCATCAGTTTTCAGTTCTTCTGGATATATTCCTAGTAGAGGAATTGCCAGATCATATGGAAGTTCTATATTTAGCTTCCTAAGGAACCGCCAAACTGTCTTCCATGGAGGCGGTACCATTTTACAATCCCATGAAAAGCAAAGGAGTGTTCCTATTTTTCCACATCCTCTCCGGCACTTCCCCCCCCCCCCAAATAATGGCCATTCTATGTGATGTGAGATGATATCTCATTGTCTTTTTT
>JAQZBX010021297.1:0-32398 GCA_029593785.1 Cabassous unicinctus
GCTTCAAATACGTGTTCTTGAACTTAAGCCAAGTCCTTGTGGGTGTAAGGCTTGTAAATAGGAATTTGTGAATGTGTTATTTTTAGTTAAGGTTTGGGGAACTGAACCAGGGTGGGTCTTACTCTGGAATATTGGAAGCCATATAAAGAGAAAGCCTTAGGGAGGAGCCAGAAGCCAGAAGCCAGAAGTCAGTGGAAACTGGAAGGGCAGGGAGAAAGGAAAAGATATTCTCATGTGACTGGAAACCCTGCAGACCCCAAGAATTGCCAGAAGCCAGCACCAGAATGACGCAATCTTCCAGGAAATAGCAAGCCTTGCCCATATCTAGATTTTAGACTTCTAGCCTCAAAATTGTGAACCAATGAATTCCCATTGTATAACCCAACCCATTGTGTGGTAGTTATGATAGCAGCTCTGGTAAACTAAAACAGGACCCTAGTAATTGCATTGGGCACACCAGGATAATCTGCGATAGTCTCTCCATCTCAAGGCTCTTAATTTAATCATATCTGCAACACCCTTTTGCCATATTGAGTAATATATTCACAGATTCTGGGGTTATATGAACATTTTTGGGGGAACATTATTCTGCATATCACATATAGTAAGGGCAAAATTAATGTAGTTTTTAAAAAAATCTGTTTGGGAGAAACAGTGGCAATCAAGCTCATTTGTTTCATTTTTTTGCCCCAGATGTTAATTAATTAATTCTGAGGCTTTAGTTTTATTAGGGATTTGGAGGGAAAAGTACCTAATCACTTTAATGGAAGATTTTCTGAGAAAGCCCCACAAAAAGAATTTATGGGGAGCAGATGTGGCTCAAGCAGTTGAGCGCCTGCTTCCCACATGGGAGGTCCTGGGTTCGGTTCCTAGTGCCTCCTAAAAACAAAAAAATAAACAACAAGCAAACAAATGAAAAAACCAACTCAGGGAAGCTGATGTGGCTCAGTGCTTAAGTGCTGGCTTCCCACATATGAGGTCCTGGGTTTAATATCTGGCCCTGGTACCTCAAACAAACAAACAAAAAAAGGAATTTATCATGGGAAATAATTTGAATATTTCCTTTTCCTTATTGAGTAAGGTACAAAAGAAACATAAAACTTTACTTTGTATAATAGACCTATCCCCTCAAATGTATAGAGGTGCAAAATATGTGGCCTATATTGAACATATAATACATTAATAATTTCAAGACGTACAGTTTTTAAACTACATAACCAGTTCCAATCAAGATACAGAAAATATTCACAATCTGATAATGTTTCCTTTTACCTCTTTGTAGTCAATCTCCTGCACCTTTACTCCTAACAGCCACTGTTTTGATTTCTTTCACTATAGAGTAATTTTTCCTGTTTTATATATTTATATAAATGGAACCAAAATATATGCTCTTTCTTGTGTTTGGCTTATTTCACTCAGCATAATGTTGTAAGACATATCCTTATGCATCACTAGAAGATCAATTTATATTACCCCCAAACTCAGCAGCATAAAATGACAAACATTTATTATCCAGCAGTTTCTGTGAGTCATTTGATTTCAAGCATGTCTTAGCTGGGTGTTTGGAGCAAGTTGCTTTATGATGTGTCATGGGAACAGAGGTTCAGGCACAACAGAGACCACTTTATTACTTACACAGCACAAAGAGTCCAAAAGAGCAGGGGAAACAATCCTATCATGGCCAGTCTCCTGAAAAGGCCAAACCGCTCTGGTCAGGTTGGTGGATAGCAGCTCCACACATCCCACTTTGGGTCAAGAGGAGAGGCAAATCTGTGTTGTTTGAGGGCTATTTCTGTACCCTGAGGGGGGGTTACTTACAGCTGCATTTGGGCTGCTTTTTCCAGGTTTCTGGGTTCAATTTATGATCAGACCTCTTCATTAGTCTTAATATCTTCCCCTGGCTGCAGAATGGAAACAGATTGCAATATCTGCATACAACAGCAAAAGGTGTGAGGGAGCAGGCGCGTGCTGGGAGATGACCATGAGGCTCATGCACTTGACTCCTCCATCAAGTTTACTCACGTGGCTTCAAACAGGACTCAGAACATACAATTCCAAGTGCACTCACATCGCTGCTGGCAGGCCTCAAGTCCTTTCTGGCTGTTGGTTGGAGAGATCAGTTCTTTACCCTGTGAATCTTTCCTTAGGGCTTCTCACACAAGACAACCTCCTTCCCTCAGAATGATGGTTCCAAGAGGAAAAATGAAATAGGACAAGAAAGGATAAGACAGAAGCCATAATCTTTTTATAAACTAATTTTAGAAGTGGTAGCCCATCACTTTTACCTTATTAGAATGAGTCAATAGGTCCTCTCCACACAATCAAGGAGAAGGGACTACACAAGAGGACAAACAGTAGGAGACAGTGATCAGTAGGGGTAATTATAGCCACATACCATGGTCTGCCTCTGACCCCCTAATAGTTCACGTATCTCCACAAAGTTTATTTACCCTGATCCAAAGTTCCCAGATATTATCCCAGTGTAGTATCAGCTCAAAGTCCAGAATCTCATCTAATTTAGGTCTAGTCGTGAATGGGGATTTGGGGTTGTAGGTCCATAAATACACCTTCTTGACTATAGTTCTTCTTCATCTGTAGTTTTGTGGAATGAAAAACTCGTGTTATCTGCCCACCATACAGACAATATACAACAGAGGAAAGACATAAGAAAACCAATATGAACATTCCTTTTAAAAAAGGAGAACCATAAGAAGCACAAAGGATTGCCTAGTCCCTAGGAATTCTGAAATTCAACGAGGCAAATTTAGGAGTTCCTTGATTAGATCTCCAGACCTAGGAATCATTACTTATGGCTCCACCCTCTGGACTTCTTTTTCTACACTCTGAATCATCTCTCCTTTTTCAAGAAATTTAGTATGTGTTTGCACCTGTGTTTTCTCAGTTTGTTTTCTGCCATTAGAATTTTGGGGGTACAATGGCCTTTTTTCCTTTTGTAGTATCTCTGTCCTTTTCAGACTAAGCAGATGATATTTCTGTAAATGTGCTTTTTAAGAACATTGTAGACCTCCAATGAAACTTATTAGGGTCACACCATTAGAGACTAGAGAAAAGTCACAAATAGAAATCACTTTCAGATAAGTCTTCTCTACCTTCTCTACCTTCTCTACTTTCCCTTCCTGCTGTGATGGCCGAGGGACAACACCCTTTAGCTTCTTAGAGGTTCTCTTGTTTGATTGGAAGATCAGTGCTTCATACCCTTCATTTATTTATAGGAGCCTTTTGTTGAGTAAGTTCTACAATGAAGTACCAACCTTGATTCTTCTGAGGTATTAAGAATATTTTTTTTTTATTCACAACTTTTGCTTCATCTTTGGACCACTCCTCTCCAAGGATTTCCTGGACTTGAATTTTGCTCAGAAACCATTTCTTAGTTTTAGCATCCTTTGCCTACTAAAACTAATTTATACATTTTTATTACTAAGAAGTATTTTTTTGCATGGACATACCACAATTTGTTGTTGATGGACAGTTATTTTTTACATATTTTAATTATAATAAATAAAGCTTCTACAAACATGAATGTAAAGGATGATTTATGGAAATATGCTTCATTTCCCTTGGGTAAATGCAGAGAAATGGAATTGCTGGCTCACAGGATAAATATATGTTTATATTTATGAGAAACTGCAGCAATGTTCAGTAAATGTTTATAACTTTCCCAATCCTACCAGTAAATTATGAGAGTACCAGTTGTACCATATACCAGTAGCTCATGCTCTTGCCATTGTCTCTAATTTTAGCCATTCTACTAAGTACAATTACTACTAAGTATGTAATTGTATTTTTTAAATTTGCATTTCACCCAAGACTTATCATGTTGATAATCTTTCCATGAAATTTTTGACAAATTGTATATTTTCCTTTGAAAGTGTCTATAAAGTTTTTGTATCTTTTACAATTGATTCCAATTGTCTTATTATTATTGTATTGTAAGTGTTCTTTATATATTCTGGATACAAGTCCTTTGTTAGATTTACATTCATGAGTATTTACTCCGCATCAGTGACTTGCTTTTTCTTTTCTTAGTGTTGTCTCTTTAAGAACAGAAAAAATTTATTTTGATAAATTACAATGTCTCAGATTTTAATTTTTTAGTTAGGGTTAGGGTTTTTAGTTAGTATGTGCCTGTTACGTGAAATCTATTCCTACCATCATGATAACAAAATTTTTTTCCTGTGCTTTTTATAGAAATTTCATAGCTTCTGCTTTTGTGTATGGGTCAATGAACACCTTGAAATGTCTTTATGTGTGTTGGTTGAAGACTTTGTTTTACCAATTTAAATTACATTAGTACTTTTGTTGAAATACACTTGATCATAAATAGGTGTGTGGCTCTTTTAACTCTCCATTCTGTCCTTTTAATCTATATGTCTGTAGTAGTATAAATCCTCCAAATATATTTGTATTTTCCAAAATGATTTTGACATTTCTAGGTCCTTCACATTTTCATGTAATTTTTAGAATCACTTTGTCAATTTCTTTAAAAAAAAAAAAGAAACCCATAGTAATTTTGTTTGGAATTTCATGTACTATATGAATTGATTTGTGGAGAAAAAAATGTATTGTAATTTTTTAGAGACTTCCAAGCTATGAATATGCTATGGCTCTCTTTTTATTTTTATTTTCTTAAAATTTTTAGCAATGGTTTATAGTTTGTAGTAAAGATACCTTCCCACATCTTTCATTAAATTTATTCTTAAGTACTTATGCCTTTTGATGATATTGCTTTTGTAAATAGTATTGCTTTTGTCTTAATTTCATTTTTATTTGTTGCTAGTAAGTAGAAATGCATTTGATTTTAAAATACTGTCCCTAAATTCAGTGAACTTGCTAAATTCACCAAAATAGTAGTTCCTATGTAGATGTGTGTGTGTGTGTATGTGTGCATTTGTGTGCATTTCTTAGTGTTTTTTAGGTAGAAAATCATGTCATCTATGAATAGAAGCAGGGTTGCTTCCTCCTTTACAATCTATATAGAATATATGTTTTTCTTTTCTTATTGTACTGGTTAGTACTTTCAATACAATGTTAAATGAAATTGTTAAAATGAACATTCTTGCACTCTTCCCAGTCTTAGCAGGAAAGTATTAATTTTTCATGCCTGAATATTATATTAACAGTAGTTTTTGTATATACTTACTAGTAGTTTGAGAGTTTCCTTTTTTTTCCAATGTGCTGAATGTTTTTATCATGAACATTTACTGAATTTATGGAATGCCTTTTCTGTATTTATAGAGATGGTCATATAATTTTTCTCCTTAATTGTGCTGAGGTAGTTAAATATATTGATATTTAATTTTTTTATTTTAATTTTTTGTGAAATGTACAAAATATAAGTGAACAATTCTGCAACATTTACAATATTGAGTAACTTTCCCCACTATCTATTTCCAGACTATTTGAATCAACCCAAACCAAAATTCATACACATCATCTGTTCATCTATTGATGGACATTTGAGTCACTTCCACCTTTATGCTATTGTGAATAATGCTGAAATGAGCTTTGTTTTACACATATCTGTCCAAGACCTTGTTTTCAATTATTTTGGGTATATACCAAGAAGTGGAATTGCTGAGTCATAGGATAATTCTTTTTAACTTTCTGCCGACCTGCCGAACTGTTTTCCACAGCAGCTGCACAATTTTGCCTACCTACCAACAATGTACTGTGGTTCCTATTTCTCTACATCCTCACCAACATTTAATTTTGTTGTTTTTTTTTTAGTTTTTTAAAATTGTAAAATATTTGCCATCCTGACGGATGTTAAGTGACTTCTCATTATAGATTTAATTTGTATTTCTCTAATAGCTAATGATGTTTCAAGTGCTTATTGGTCTTTTTAATATCTTTGGAGAAATGTTTAGTAAAATCCTTGTTCAATTTTTTAATTGGATTGTTTGTTATTTTGTTATTGAGTTGTAGGTATTCTTTATATATTCTGGATATTAAACCCTTTTGAGATATATGGTTTCTGAACATTTTCTCCCATTCTGTAAATTGTTTTTTATTGCAATTTATTTACTTTTTGTTGCTTATGCTTTTATAGTAAAACCTAAAAATATGGCCAGAGGATGGACATATAGTCAATAGAATAAAATTGAGAGTCCATAGATAAATCCATATGTCTATGGTCAATTGACTTTTGACAAGGGCATTAAGTCCAGTCAATAGGGAAATAAAAGTCTCTTCAAAATATGATGTTGGAACAACTGGAAATTCACATGCAAAAGAATGAATCTGGATGACTACCATTCAACTTAAACAAAAATTCAAAACAGATTGATGACCTAAATATAAGAGCTAATACAATAAAACTTTTATAAGAAAGCATAGGGAAATATCTTCAAGACCTTGTATCAGGTAGTGGATTTTTAGATTTTATATCAAAAGCATTAGCAACAAAAATATTTTAATGTTAAACCAACTTTCATTATTATGATAGACCCTACTTGGCTATGGTGTGCCATTAATATTGTATTGTTCTGAATTTAGTTTACTAATATATTTTAAGGACATTTTCATATTTTTTATAATAGGTATTGGTATGTTATTTTACTTGGTTTAATATCTGATATTTTCCCTGGTTTAATACTGTTCCCATAAAATAAATTGGGAAACATTCTCAATTTTCTGAAAGCTATTGTGTCAGATTGATATTTTTTTCTTGCCTACGTGTTTGAAATACTGGTGAAGCTCTCTGTGCCTAGAGCAGTTGTTATCAACTAGTGGTAATTTTGCCCCACAGGGGGGTATTGGCAAATATCTAGAGAGTGAAGGAGGAGTCACTGGCATCAAGTAGTTAGAGTCTAAGAATGTTTCTAAACAATGGCAGGAAAGCCCCTCAACAAAAAAAATCAACTGGTCTTGTATTTAATGGTAATAAATATAAGAGATCCTAGCCTTGAAGATGGTATGTAAGGGTGGGGTGGGGGGATGGGGTGGGAAAGGATATGGATTACAAATACAATTACTTTAAAATAAAATTAGCTAGTTATACTTTCCTATTTCTTCGTGAGTCAGTCTTCATAAGTTGTGCTAGTCAAGGAATTTGTCCATTTCAAATGTCATACAAATTTTGACATGAAGTAATTTTTTATTATTTTCTTATCTATTTAATGTCTGTATTATCTGCAGTGATATTCCCTATATAGTCCAAGATTGTTTTTATCTTTATTTTCATTTATTGTTGCAGTGCTGATTTGGTAGGATTTTAAAAATTTTTATAGAAAAAAATAGAGTTTGGCTTTTTAAATATTCATTTGATTTCTATTTCTTAAAAAAATATTCTCATTCTGTTCTTACCTTTATTATTTCTTTCTTCTACTCTCTTGGAGTTTAATTTTCTCTTCTCCTTTATTGAGGTGGAGGATTAAATCACTGATTTGGACCTTTAAACCATACATTTTTCTATAAGTATAGCTTTTGCTGTATCCTATAGATTTTGATATGTTGTCTTTTCCTTTTCTTTTAGTGAATTATATTTTAAATCTCCCTGTGATTTCTCTATGACTCATGGTTTATTTAGAAGTGTGTTACTTATTTGCAATTGTTTGCCATTTTTGTAAATATCTTAGTTATTCATTTTTTTATTATTTCCGTTTTCATCAGATGGCATAATCTATAAATTTTCATTCTTTTGAAATTTATTGAGATACATAATCTAACATAAGGTCTTTCTTGGTAAACATCCCTTATGTATTCAACAAAAATGTATTTTGTGCAGTTGTTGGGTATAATATTTAGCAAAGATAATTTGGTCAATTGGATAATCACATAATACAGCTTTTATCTGTCTTTACTAATATTGTATATTTATTGTATCAATTACCAAAAGTTAGGTATTTAAATCACCAACTTATTGTAGATTTGTATATTTATGCCAGTTTTTGCTTCATGCATTTGGTGTTCTATAAAGAAATCTATGTATGTTAAGAATTTTATGTGCTTTCAAATTAATTTCCCCTTTAATAATTATGATTTTTAAAATTTCCTCTGTAATATACTGTATTAGTCAGCCAAAGGGGTGCTGATGCAAAATACCAGAAATCTGTTGGCTTTTATAAAGGGTATTTATTTGGGGTAGAAGCTTACAGTTACCAGGCTGTAAAGCCTAAGTTACTCTCCTCACCAAAGTCTGTTGCCATGTTTTGGAGCAAGATGGCTGCAGACATCTGCAAGGGTCCAGACTTCCTCGTCCTCTTAAGGTTCCATGGTCCCAGCTTTTCCCAATATCAGCTGTAGTCTGGAATAAGACTGGTCTCTCTCAGGGCTTGTTTCTCTCCAGGCTCAACTGCTCTGTTCTCTCCACAAGGTCAGAGAAGCTGTAGAGACTTGACATCCTACTGATGTGGCCCAATCAAAGCCTTAGTAATTACTTAATCAAGTAAAAGTGAAACCTCTGATGTTAATACACTCTAATACACCCAGAGGATCAGACCAGTTTACAAACATAACCCATTATCTATTTTTGGAATTCATAAATAATACCAAACTGCTACATATACTTTGTCTTGAAATCTATTTTATCTTATTTATTCATAAACCATGTTTACTTTTTATGCATATAGTTCACATTACATATAATTCCCATCCTTCTACTTTCAAACTTTCTGTGTTTTTTGAATTTAATATGCAGCATTTGTTGACAGGTTGTAGTTAGATCTTTTTTTTTTGCAGTATTTAGTATATTTATATATTTTCACTTTTTGTGAGATATAATTCACAAAGAATAATGTTCACCCTTTTAAAATGTATACTTCAGTGATTTTTAAAGTGTGTATTTCAGTGAATTTTTATTTTCAGTAAATTCACAAAGGTGTGCAACTATAACCACTATCTAAATGCAGAACATTTTAATTCCCCCAATAAAGGAACCCCATACTCATTAACAGTCACTCTCAGTTTCCCCTCCCCACTTCAGGCCCTGGCAACCACTAATCTATTTTCTGTCTTTCTATATTTGCCTTTTCATGACATTTGATAAATGGGATTCCATAAATAGAATCATAAAATACATGCTTTTTTGGTGACTACTTCTTTTACTTAGCATACTGCTTTCAAGGTTCATCCATATTGTAGCGTGTTTCGGTACTTCATACCTTTATATTGATGAATAATATTTGCTTGTATGGATGTACCACATTCTTTAATCCATTCATGACTTGAAAAACATTGAGTAGTTTCTACTTTTTCACTGTTTTGAATAATGCTGCTGTGAACATCCATATAGAAGTTTTCCACTGATTTTTAAATTTCTTCTGGATAGAAGCTAAAGAGTAAAATTGCTGGGCATTAAGATAACTATATGTTTAACATTTGAAGAATTGCCAAAATGCTTTCCAATGTGACTGACACATTTTACAATTCTGTCACCAGTGTATGAGAGTTTTGATTTCTCCACAGTCTCATCATTTGATATTTTCTGTCTTTTTAATTTTAGCCATTTTTTTAATGTGAAGTGGTAACAAATTGTGATTTTAATTTAAATTTCTCTAATAACCAATAATGTTGAGCAGCTTTTCATGCACTTATTAGTCATTTATGTATCTTATTTTGAGAAATATTTATTGAAATCCTTTGCTCAATTTATACTGGTTTATTGTATTTTGTTGTTGTTGTTGAGTTGTAAGCTTCTTTTTTCAGGATAGTAGACCCTTATCAGTTACTCTTTTCAAATATTTTGTCCCGTTCTGTGAGTTGTTGTTTTACTGTCTTAACAGTGTCCTTTGAAGCACAAAAGATTTTAATTTTGATGAATGCTTGTATCTATATTTTTCTCTTTGGTTGTTTGTGGTTTGGTTGTCATGGCTAAGAAAGTGTTTCTTAATTCAAGTCCTCAAAGATATACACCCATATGTTATTCTAGTTTATAGATTTAGCTCTGACATTTAGATGTTGAGTTAATTTTTGTATATCCTTTGGGTTAGTAGTCAAACTTCATTCTTTTGCATATGGATATCCATTTGTTCCAACAATATTTGTTGAAAAGTATTCTTTCTCCATGGAATTGTTTTGGCATTCTTGTCAAATATCAATTAACCATAAATGTATGGTTCTATTTTTAAAATTTCAATTCTATTCCAATGATCTATATTTCTATTCTTTAACTTGTACGATCAATTCTTGATTACTGTATTTTTATAGTAAGTTTAAAATTGGGGATTGTAAGGATTCCAATTTTGTTATTCTTCAATATTTTTGAGATATCTGGGGTCCTTTGAATTTCTATTTGAATTTTAGTTTCAGCTTCTCAATTTTCTTCAAAAACCAGATGGGATTTTAATAGATATTCTGACGAATCCCAGATCAATCTGGATGCCTTTATTTCTTTTTCTTGCTTAATTATCCTTGCTTAAATGTCTAGTACAATGTTGAATAAAAGTGACAAGAGTGTACATGTTTTCTTTTTCTTGATCTTAGGAGGTGAACATTCAGTCTTTCACAATGACGTATGATGGAAGTTTTGAATTCTTAGTATATGCTCTTTATCAGCTAAAAGAACTTCCCTTCTATTCTAGTTAGCTGAAAATTTTTATCATAAAAGAGTTTTGGAATTCTTTAAGTGCTTTTTCTGAGTTTATTAAGGTGATACTATTGTTTATGTCATTATTCTATTGAAATGGAATGTTTCATTGATTGATTTTGGTATGTTTACCTAACTTGAATGCCTGGGATAAATCTCACTTGTCCCTTTTTATATGGTGGTAAAGTCAGATTTCTAGTATTTTGTTGAGGATTTTGCATCTATATTTACAAGAAATATGGATCCATGCGTTCTTTTATTGTGTATCTTTGTGTGGTTTTGGTAGCAAAGTAATTCTAGCTTCATAGAATAAATTGTGAAGTTTTTCCTCTTCTATTTTATGGGGCAGTTTTTGAAGGACTACGTAAATACTTCTTTAAATTTTTGGTAGACATCACTAGTGGTGCCGTCTGCTCCTGAGCTTTTCTTTGTAGGAAGTTATTTTATTACTAATTCAGTTTGTTTACTTGGTATACTTCTATTGAGATTTTCTATTTCTTCTTGATATATAGAAATATAAATAGTTAAAAACATTTTGCTAAATAGTTTTTCTATATTTTGTAGTGACAATAACTGTTATGAGAAACAAAGGACATTTCATAATAGTAAAAGGGTTAATTTAAGGAGAAGACATAACAATTTTAAACATATAATTTTCTAGCAACAGAGTCCTAAAATGCATGAAACAAAAGCTGATAGAATTGAAAAAAGAAATATAATTCAGCAATTATAGTTGGAGACTTCAGTATCCACTGTATAAATAAAGTTGGCCAATGTTTGCCTGGAATTTCTTTTCCATCTTTTAAATTTCATTCTATTTGTAACAAATCTTTGAATTTAACTTGTGCCTCTTGTAGGGAGCATATAATTGTATCATGAATATTTTTTATATATTCTGCTTATCTCTGCTTTTAATTGTTGGGCTTGATTTACATTGTATTTACATGGAATGAGATTACTGATAAAGTTGTAATTTGGCTATTTTTTTCTGTATGTCTGATGTTTTGTTACTCTTCTTCCATTACTGCCTTCTTTTGCATTAAGTAGATATTTTTAGCACACAATTTTAATTCTGTTATTGTTTCTTTTTAGTTATTTTCTTAGTGTTTACCCAGTAGATTATAATTAATATCTTAATTTTAATAATATGGTTTGTATTAACACCAAATTAATTATAATATTATATAAAATTTTTTCAGATTTCTAGCTCTATTCCTCCTTTCCCCTGTTGATGCTATCATATAATTTTTGTCTTTACACATTTTAAATCCATCAATACAGATTTATAATTGGTGCTATATGCAGTTGTCTTTTAAATAAATAGGAGAAAAAATAGTTATAAAATATGCTTATAATATCTTTTATATTAATATGAGTATTTAACTTTACCAGTATTGTTTAATTCTTTATATGACTTCAAGTTAATCTCTAATGCCCTTTCATTTCAATCTGCAGGACTCCTTTTTGTATTTTGTTTAAGACAGGTCTATTAGTGATGAATTTTCTCAACTTTGTTTATATAGAAAATGTCTTAATTTCTCTTTCATTTTTAAAGGATAGTTTTGATGGATATGGAATTCCTGGTTTGAGTCTTTATTTGAGCAATTTAAATATTTTATCCAAATCCTTTCTAGCCTCTGTTTTTGTGATGAGAAATAAACTGTTAATCTTATTAAAGATCCTTTGTGCATTGAGTCATTCTCTCTTGCTGATTTCAGATGTTTCTCTTTGTCTTTGTCTTTACACTGCTTTATTATAACATATATCAGGGTGGATTTTTTTAGTTTATCATGTATGATATTTATTAAGGTTCTAGGATGTGTATATCCATGTCTTCCTTCAAATTTGGGGGTTTTTAATCCATTATTTTTCAAATATTCTTTCTACCCCCTTCTCTTCTCTCCTTATGTGATTCCAATTGTGTGTATTTTGATATACCTGAGGCTGTCCCATATATTTCTTAGGCTCTGTTCATGTTTCTATATATTTTTTCTCTTTTTGTTTATCAGACTAGATAAACTCAGTTAACATTTATTCAACTTCTATGGTTCTTTCTTCTGCCTCTTCAAATCTGTCATTTAACACCTCCAGTGAAATTTTCATTTCTGTTATTGTATTTTTAAATGCCAGAATTTTTATTTGGTTCTTTCCTATAATTTTGATCTCTGTATTGATATTCTCTATTTGGTTAGAGATGATTTTCCTACTTTCCTTTATCTGTTTAATTATTTATACATGGTTTCTTTTAGTTCTTTGAACATATTTAAAATAGTCAATATAAATACTTTGTGTAGTAAGTCAAATGCATGGCCTTCCCAGGTACAGTTTCTGTTTATTACTTTTATTCCATCATCTGGTCATATCTTCTTGTTTCTTTGCATATCTCTATTTTTACTGAAAATTGGACATTTTAAATATTAGAATACACATATCTGGAAATAAGTTTCTTTCTTCATCCAGATTGTTGCTTTTGGTTGTTTCTGTTTATGTTGTTGTATGTTTAGAGCCTTTTCTTAACTAATTTTGAAAAGTCTTTGTTCTTTGCCATGTGTGGCCACCAAAGTCTCTGCTCACATAGCTTAGTGTATAGATCTAAGGGTCAAAGTTTCCTTTGATACCTGAAACCAAAATGCTTCCCAGTCTTTGCTGTAGGGCAATAGTATGCCTGTTGAGGCATACCTTCAACACCCTGCCAGGCAGATTACAACTCCACCTTGGCCTTCTCTCCCTGCTTTTTCAGAGCCTCAAGGTTAGCTCAAGGTGAGAGCTGATGGTCTTTTGAGGTCTTTCCTGGAAATGTGTACTGCCCTGGGTATCTGCAGAACCCATGCATGCCTGTAGTCTTACAGATTACCAGGAATAGGTTGAACCTTTTCAATGCCTCTTATGAACATCTCATTCCCTAGCTCTTGCTTTTAAGCTTTTTGTTTAACTAATGTTTGATATTAAATGTCCCAGGAAGCCACAATAGTCAACAATTGCTTCTGATTGTTTTTGACAAACATCCCTAGGGAAAAGGTTGTTTTTACTAGTAGATCTCTGAATCATGTCACCTAAAGGCAGCCTAGAGAGTAGAGTCTTTCTAGGAACCATCAGACAGGTCAAATAATTAGAATTCTCTCGGCTTGTGACTTGAATCATCTCAACACCCATCATGCCTGCCAGGCTGCTGATTTACACCGTGATATAGAGATATTGGATTTCAAAACTATAGCAGAATGGAAGGAAAGTATTGGGATTAGCACACATTAAAAACACCACAGAACTCACTATTCTTACAGACTCAACCATTTCTCTTGAAGAAATACTCCCTGGAGTGGTGCCTACCTTTGGCTAATTTTCAGAGTTATGAAAAACTAGATTCTGATAATTTTTTGAAGTGTTTTCATTGCTTTTATGAAGGAGAGAGTTTTTGGACGTTCTAACTATACCATATTTTCTGTTGTCACCAGTACATTTGCATTTAATATGATTATTGAATGGTTCAGTAGAAGTAAAAAATCTTGTTATTGTATGTATATTGTCCCATCTTTTTTCTTGTTCTGTAATGTTCCTTCCTTCTCTCGGTTTTTTCAAATACTTTTATTTTCTGCTTTAATTCTTCTCTTGACTTTCTTTGCTATGCCTCTCTTTATTAATTTTTAGTGCTTTCTATAGTGTTAACAATATTCATTCATAACTTATCAAAATCTACTCAGAGTCATATTATATGATTTTACACGTGGCATTTCTCATTTTCTATAACACTTTCCCCCTGCTCACTTGACAAATAACACTTGCTTCTTCTCAATTTTTCTCTCTTCAAACTTTCTCCTTCCTAAGTTACTGTTACCTGCTTCCTCTACTTTTTTTCTAATTTCCCTTATATTTTTATTCATATTACCTTATAAGTCCTATTTTACAATGTTATTTTTGCTTTAAACAGTTAGTTGTCTTAAGATTACAAAACAATATTTTTATTTTTTAATATTTACCTCTTCACTGACCACTTCTGAATCACTTCATTCCTAACTGTTGAGTGAAGTCTAATTCTGGTAATATTTTTGTATCTAGACAGTTTTTTGTAACTTTTTAATTTCTTTGTTTATTTCTTCTTTGATATCCCTTAATATATAATGAAGTTATTTATAAAAATTTCTATCATTTTTTGATTATTTAATAATAGTTCTTGAAATATGTGATATGTATTGGCTACTGGAAAAAACAAAAACAATGCAGCTTTGCTCCTGCTCTCAATGAGTGTCAAGTAAAGTGGAAGAGATGAGCTATTGCATAGGAAACTACAGCAAGACACAGGAAACTATAGCATGACACGTTAAGTGCTAAATGATAAATAAGCATGGGGTTCCTTAGAATCACAAAATTGTATCAGCTTGTTTGGATGAGAATTCAGAGAGGAAAGGTGATGACCATTTGATTCTGGGTAGAGTAATATTGAAAAATATAAATTGAAGGGGATTCAGTGTGAACAAATTGGCACTTTAGTAGCTAGTTCATCCAGTTCAGTTCAGCTGAAATTTAGAGTAAATGGAAAAATGAAGAAAGATTAAATTAAAAGCATGAACAGGAACCAGATCAAGATTTGCTCCTTCTGAGGGCTGTAGGGAACTACTCAAGTGTTTTATGCAGATTCAAATTTTAGAAATAACACACTGAATTGTCATGGATGGGGACAGGAACAGGATCAGAGGAAATGAGACCACCTAGGGGATGACTGCAATGATCCAGTAAGAAAGGATGAGAGCATGGATTCATTCCATAGCCATTGCTATGGAATGAAGGTGGTGAATTTGGGATAAATTTAGAACATAGAATCACAGAAATTAGAAACCTATTAGTGAGGGAAATAGAGAATGAAATATCAACATTAATACATACCATTTTGACCTTGGGTAACTGAGAGGAAAGAAAGCCCAATGCATTCATTCAAATATGAGAAGGCACAATGAATTCAGACTTGTAACTGAGTAATTTGAACATTATGGTTCAAAAAAGTTCAGAATATTTTTTCCATTTTTAATGGGCTTACCTGAAAGGAAAATTTTGTGTACAATAACAGAGGTAGCTAAATTTTCATTTCAACTTGCAGAGTTATGTAGATTCAACTCTGGGCTGAATAACTGCATTCTCCAGCAAAGTAAAACTTAGCAAGACACTCTAAACCATCTTCCTCATTGTGCCTTAACTTAGGGCTTTCTCCATCTCCACTCTTTTAACATTCTCCTTATTTCCAGAGTGAAGACCCATGCATGTTATCTATCTATCTATCTATCATCTACCATTGTCTGTTTTTGGAAATTAAGTTATTTAATAACTAGGAGAGGTTTGCTGACTTTAGGAAAATTTCTGTGGAATGATAGGAGTTAAATCCAGTATGAAGATGATTAAGAAAAAAAGTTTAATGAGAATTTTTTTAAAAAATTTAAAGTCTTGAATAATTTCATCTCCTTTTTGTGAAAGGAGAAACAGGGCTGCAGATTGAGACACAGTGACCTTTCACCTGGGAAAACTTCCCATGAAGAGAAAGTTAGTTTAACATCATATTTCTATCAGAGAACTGACCATACTGTGTATCTGATGCTCAATTTCTCACACTACACTAAATATTCCTTGTATACAAAAGGTCCTGTATGATTCATCACAGGACATTTCCTGATGCATATAAAGGAATCAATTAAGTTTGTTCCTTCCATTCAATTACATTGTATTGGTTTTTAACCTAGAATAAACAAGAAGACTGAAGGTTGACTGAATAGATATGTAGAAATAGCTAGGCTAAATGAGAGAATTGTGAGATGGACAGTGCTACCTATCCAGAAAATTTCAATACCTATCCAGAAAATTTCAATACCTATCCAGAAAATTTCAATACCTATCCAAAAATTTTCAATAAGGACTCGAATAGGACATATGGTCAATTAAGTAAGCAATTAGATTGTCAGTTCCTTGGAAACGTAATGCAATAGCTTGGGAGATTTGGTTGAATTCAGGACCGATCTTAGCAAATAAGGCATGGACAGTAAACATCAAATTCTTAAGCAACTCCCAGTGAGAATCAGTCAAAAGTTGGAGACTGTGCATAGGAAGGAGATTGTACTCTGACTTTCCTAATGATTCTTACTATTTTGACAAAGGGTTGCAACAGACTGTGACTTTCCAAGTAAGTGATTCAGATTAAAACCCATAACTCTTCATTAGTAGGACTAATAATGATAAAGACATTAATAATCTTTATATATAAAATTAATAGTTATTCATTCAATCAAATAAAAATATGAAAGATATATAAAGGAAAATTGACAAGCTCACCATGTAGCCTTCTTTACTGCCTTCCCTCAAGTCCCACATGTCTTCCCCAACTTTCTACATGTTCACTACATATATACATATAAATATATAGTGTTTTATTATTACTTATTTTTAGCTAAATAAGTTCATACTTTCCATTTATTCCCCATAATTTTCTCAATTCACAATTAATTATGGGTAATTATTCAGAACTAGCATTAATAGTTATATTTTAATAATAATTTGTAATTTATAGAGCAACCCACTCTTGCTATACCTTTAAATTTTTTGTTTTCCTCTCAAAAAATCTAAAATAATCATTCTTATATAGATATCCTCTACACAGTTGCTTTTTCCCACCCAGGACACTACATGATCTTAATTTGCCTTGTACCTTACGGGTTGCTATTTTTCAATCTCTTTCTTGTCCCTCTGGCTTTTTAACTTTGAAGCATTAGAGGCTTCGGTGCTCAGTTTTTTCTTCTCTTCGACACTCATTCCATTGGTGATCACACCCAATGTCATGTTTCTTACTACCACCTTTGTGCTAATGTCTCCAAAGTTCACAAAGCCAACCAATCTTCTTTTCTAAACTCATGACTGAATATGTAAGTATCTTCTCTGCATCTTCACCGCTACTCCAATAGAAACTTACGTTTGGCATGTCCATAATTGAATTCCCGATTTTCCTCTCCAAGCTTCCTATACCTGGATCCTTCTACTCTCCATTAATACCAACTTTATCATTTTAGTATTGCTGGCAGAAACCTATATTCATATTTGACCTCTCTTATCTTTTACGCCATATCCACTTTCCAAATATATTCATGATCAGACCACATCTTACCATTCTCCTTTTTACCTCCTGAGTCCATGCCACCATTATCTATTGTCTGGTTACTATAGTAGCATTCTATCAAGGGCCCTTGACTTTAATTTTTTCCGCCTATATCCTGTTCTCCATATTTAAGCCAGAGTGATCCTTTTGAGATGCAAATCAGGTTTTGATACTCCACTATTCAAAAGTAAACAATGTCTCCCCATCTCATAGGATGGTCCTCAATGATGTCACTTCCAGTTTCTTCTGTCATCTCTTCTGCTACTTCTCTCCTCCTCGCCCATTCTGCTGTGGTCACACTGACATCTCTCACTGTCTCTTGAACCTGAGTTCCTATCCTGATCTTGTTGCTCTCCCTGTTCCCTCTGACTGCAATGCTTTTCCCTGAGAGGTGCCCTCCCAGCTGGGGTAAATTTCTCTCCTTTAAAGGCTCATGTGATTAGATTGAGCCCACCCAGAAGTTCAGGATATTTGCTCTGTATCAAGTTTCCTTAAGCTTAATCACAACTGCAATGTCCCTTTTGCCATGTAAGGAAATATATTCACAGTTTCCAGGAATTAAGATATAATTATATTTGAGGGGCCGTTATTTAATATTTCACACTCTCTGCAGCACCCCAACCACCTCTGGTATTCCTTTCTTTTCTCTGATTTCTGTGTCTCCTTTTTAAGGAAAGCTGTTGCCACTTTGTACCATATTATATGAGATAGACATCATTTGCATTGCTTATTGTCTGCTTCTCCTCAGTGGAAAGAATTTAGACTGTGCCAGGAAAGAGATCTCTACTTGCTTGTTCTGTGATGTATTCCAGCACCTAGTACACTGGCACATGGTGAGTGCACAAAATATATTTGATGAATTAAACAGACCCCTTAAAGAAGGGGTTCTTAACCAGGGGTTCATGGACCCCCAAGGGGTCTATGGAAAGATTTCAGGGGCTCTGTGAGCTTGAATTGAAAATTCAAAAAAGACATTATTCTTGTAGAGATGTGTTGGTGTGGGTGTGATATATTTATTAAATAATACACAGTATAGTGTGGACCTGACCCTATTGTAAGTAGGACATTTATAGATATTACTTTAGTTAAGGTGTGGCTCAGCCCAGTCAAGATGGGTGTTAATTCTCTTATTAGAGATGTTGATAAGTGGAATGAAATTCAAATAAAGAGAAAGCCCCCAGAAGCAAGAAGCTGAAAATAAATAGAATCTGGAAGAGAGGGGAGACCAGAAGATGTTGCCATAAGCCTAGCCATGTGATTAGCTAACAACTAAGGATCACCATCAGCCAGCTCCTGAATGTCACAGTCTTTGGGAAGAAAGCATCACTTTGATGACACCTTGGTTTGGACTTTTTCTCTGCCTCAAACCATGAACAAATAAATTCCCATTTTTTTTTTAACCCAATCCATTTCATGGTATTTTCTTGAGCAGTCTAGCAAAGTAAAATAGATTTTGGTACCAGGAAAATGGGGTGCTACTGTTACAAATACCAAAAATGTGGAAATGGCTTTGGAATTGGGTAATGGATAGAGGCTGGAAGAATTGTGAAGTGCTTTATGGAAAAGGCCTAGATAGCTTTGAAAAGACTGTTGGTAGAAATATGGATGCTAAAGTTAATGCCAATGAGTCTTAGAAGGAAATGATGAATGTGTGATTGGGATCTAGAGGAAAGACAAACCTTGTTTAAATGTGGCAAGAAATTAGCAATATTGAGTTCTGATGTTGAAGGCAGAACTTGAAAGTGAACGTGGAAATTTAATGGGGGAGATTACCAAGCTAAATGTGGAAAGGGCAGAATTATCAAATCTGAGGATTGGGCCAAAACATACCTGCAAGGAAAGAGTGGGTTCACCCATGTGGGTGAAAAGTTCTGGTCCACTCCTGTGCTTGAATGCCATAGCCCAATGCTCAGAGATGGTAAGGTCTATGCCCCATCATTTGAGGAGAGTCTGGCTACCACCCCAGTGTCCTCAGAGAATGGAGCCTTGGCCCCATTGTTCAGTGGAAACATGGGTCTTAGGCAAACATTTAGAAAGGATAGGCCTGCTGCTTCATCAGCTCCAGAGGATAATCCATTATTTCATAGATGATTCTCAGACCTTGTTGAGTTTGGCAATTGTTTGGGACCTGTGACCCCTGTTTAACTTCAAATTTCTCCCTATAGAAATGAGACTATCCTATGCCTGTTCCTCCTTTGTATATTGGAAACTTGTTCTCTAGATTTCACAGGTCCACAGACAGAGAGAGGACTTGTGTCCCAGGATAGATCCCACCCATAAACTATTTTGATGAGATTTTTTGTACTTAGCATGGTTTCTGAAAGGACTTTGAGCTTTTGGGATCTTGTGATGGAATGAATAAATTCTGCAAGTGGAAAGAATATGTCTTTTTGGGGTTGAGAGGGTGGATTATGGTGGTTCAGAACTATATGTACCCTGGAATAACATGTTCTTAAATTTAATTCATTCTTGTGAATGTGAACCCACTGTAAGTAGACCTTTTGATGAGGTTTCTTCAGTTAAGTATGGCCCAGCCCATTCAGGATGCATCTTAATCCTGATTGGAGCCTTTAATTAGCAGAATGAAATTCAAATACAGAGAGAGAAAGTCTCAGGAAGCAAGAAGCTGAACATCAATGGAACCTGCAACAGAAAGGAGAAACCAGGAAATACTGCTATTTACCTTGCTGTGTTACTAGTTAATAACCAAGCATCATCAGTAGCCAGTCCCAGATTGCCACAGACTTTGGGAAGAAAGCATCCCCTTGAAGATACCTTGATTTGGACTTTTCCCCAGCCTTAGGGGGAAAAACATGAGTGAATAAATTTCCATGGTTTAACCAGACCCATTTCCTGGTATTTGCTTGAGGAGCCTAGTAAACTGAAACACTGAGCCACTTCTTTCCCTGCTAGATCCTGATTGGGACATATGAGGATTAAGATAAATTCTGATCGATATTAATGACACCTATATGTCCTATATAGGTCACACCAATTTCAATCAATTATCCACTTTTTAAGACTTTCCAACAATTAGCAGTGAAATTCTCAACCACTGACTGACTCTTGTATTACCCATACTTTTTGCACAACTGAATGAAACATTCTAAAGTGGAACCAATATATGTAAAATTATGACAACTTCAAACCTTGAGAGATTTTGCAGTTTTTTTCATCTTGAATATTATAACACTTGAATTCCTTAATCTGGAACTCAGAGGTTATAAAATTAAAAACAGGTTTTGCTTTTTGCTCTTTTTCTCCTCCTCCCCCTGCACATTTGTTTTCTTCTCCAAAATGATAAACAGAAATCCATTAAAAGCTAAAAACTAAAATTCAAATGCAGGAGACCTTTGTACTCTGCAGTTTCCAGTTGAAGACATGTATAACTTAGTTATTATTCAGGATACTCCAGATAAACAAAACTAATTCTGAGATTTTTCTGATAAGAATTGGCTCATGTGGCTGTGGGAGTTGGAAAGTCTGCATTCCATAAGACAAACAGCAAGCTGGAGCATCCAGCTTAGGTGATTCTCAAGTCTGGGAAGATCATATTCTCCAGGGGAAGCAGAGTGACTGAATTTGAGGAAAAAATTATTATTTCTGAAATCAACAGCTCTGGCTTTTAAGAACTCCAACTGATTTTATGAGGAGACTGTTCAGGGAAATATCTTTTGTTGATTGTAGATGCAACCAGCTATAGATGCATTCAACTGATTATAGATGCAAATCCATCTACAAAATACACTCACAGTAACAGTCAGGCCAGTGTTTCCTTGACCAAATAACTGGACACTATAACCTAGATAAATTGATGTGCAATTAACCATCACACCTTCCTCCCTTCCTTCCTTCCAATTTCATAATCTTTGCACTTTCATTTCTTCTTATTAATGTTGTATTTTTTGTGGTTTAATGTAATGCTTTGACACTGTTTCTTAATATGATTTTTTACATATTTATTGAGGTACAGTTAGAAATTATGATAAAATTTAAAATGGCCTGCATACATTATTACAAGATCATGCAGAACAATTCTAATGCTCCAAAAATGCCCTCTGTTCCATTTATTCAAAACCTATAAAAGTGTTTGGTACAAAATGTAAACCATAATGTAAATCATTGACCATGGTTAGTAGCAATGCTTCAATATTTGTACATAATTGTAAAAAATATACCATCCACATGTAAAATGTTATTAATAGGGAAGAGGGGGAAAGGGGGAGGGTATTGGATATATGGGAATGCTCTATATTCTCTATAATTTTTCTGTAACATAAAGCTTCTTTGAAGATAAAATGAAAAAACAACAACAACAACAAGACACTTGGGGCACTATATGGAAGAAAATTTCACTGTGCATATAAGAGTTACCTCCTGAAAGCCTCCTTGTTTGTTGCTCCAATGTGGCCTCTCTCTAAGCCACACTATCTCCGTGCCCAACTCTCCAGCATGGGGCGTAACTCCCGGAGATGAGCCTCCCTGGCACTGAGGGATTAATACCAAGCACCAACTATCAATGCATCTGGAAAAAGGCCTTGATCAAAAAGGGGAAATGATAAGTACAAATGAGTTTTATGACTAAGAGATTTCAAAGTGAGTCGGGAGGTCATTCAAGAGGTTACAAGATTTCAGTGACTGCCACAGTAAACAGTACCTCAAATAGCAGGGCTCCTGAGGGCTCTAGAGACATCCAGGCAATATAAGGAGGGTGGTCAAGCTCAGGAATTTGGCACCCTGTCAGTGGACCTTTCTTTGGAATTTATGCTCCCCAGTGTAACAGAGTTAGACTAATTTATAGTTTCCCTCCACATGGCTCATTTGAACCTATAATTAACATTATACTTTTTAAATGTATGTCCCAAAGACTTAAATCTTGGGTCCATCCATGTACCAGTTGAGCCCTGAATCTCAGCAAAGTTGCAACACCTACTCTCCAGTTCATTGGACTTACCCAGGACAACTAACAAGGAGATGATGATGGACAACGCCCATCCCAAGGAACACTGAGTGTGTGCAACTGCAAGCATGATAGTTCCATCCATCTGCCCCATGGTATTTCAGCACCCTCTCAGAGCCAGCATCACCATCCAAAAATCCTTAAGATTGGGGAATGAACAATGGACTAAAGTAGAATTATTCTTCTTCCATTATAGACTTATTATTATTCTAGCAATGGAAGAATTTTATCATTGATATAAAGGCTGTGGCCACCAGAGGTTCTGAGGGGAGAGAAAAGGAAGAATAAGGGTAATATGGTGGATTTTTGGGACATTGGAATTGTCCTGTGTGACATTGCAATGACGGATATAGGCCATTATATATTTTGTCATAACCTACAAAATTATACAGGACAGAGAGTAAACTATAATGTAAACCAGAAATTCTTAACAAGGAGTCAATGAGCTTGAATTTAAAATAAAAAACCATTGTTCTTGTGGTTGGTGTTGGTGCGGGTGTGATATATTTACTAAATAATACACAGTATAGTGTGGACTAAGTGAGGGGTCCGTGGTTTTCACCTGACTGGCAAAAGGGTCCATGGCACAAAAAAGTTTATGAAACCCTGATGTAAATGGTTAGTAGCAATGCTTCCATAGGTGTTCATCAATTGTAACAAATGTACAACACTAATGAAGGAGGTTATTTAATGTGGGAAAGTATGGGAGGGGGAGGGAGCAGGCATATAAGAATCTCATATATTTTTTATGTAACATTTATGTAATCTAAAGCTTCTTTAAAAATAAAAAAAATTAATAACAAAAAGGAAATTATATTTAATGAATTAATTTTATTGCAAAGAAACTGAGGAATGTTTAATTTTTTATCTTGACTACTTTTTAAAATAGTTCAATTGAATTTTCTTTCTTCTACTTATAGTTTAATTAGAAATATATTTTGAAATGACAGATGCAAAATAAGTTAAATGACGTGCATTCTTTGTGATGTTTACATTTCTCTATATCGGAACACTTGTATTTTTCACCACAGGTATTGGAGATGATGATGATAGTGAAATTACTCGTTAATATTGCTGCCTTTATTTTTGACTTCCACTGGAATATTGTAAATATAGGTTTTCTCTTTATAAAAAGTTCTAAATTTTATAGTCCAAAATATCTCAATTTTAATTCAGTGACCTATTTTTTTAACATAGCTTGAAGTCCTAACTGAAAATAACTTTCTAAATTATTTACTCTGCCTTAATCTTCTTAACTTTTTAACGTCATTTTCTCCAAGGGATAGAATATTATTTTAGTGAGGAACTCTGCGTGAGAGTGAAAGGTATAAATTTATAGGTTCTATTGCTAATATAGTCCAGGGTGAAGAAATAGTTTTCTAAGGTGAAATAATGTGAGTCACATTAGTTTTTTAAATTCCACAGGAAACTCCTTACCAATAAAGAAGAGACACGTTATTAAAACCAAGTCAGAGAAGTGTTCATTTTGCTTTACTTGGCTGACTAGGTTTTCTTTTCTTTCTTTCTTCACCCTTCTCTTTGCTGTTCTCTAAAGAACAGTTAATTTACTCTACATTATTACATGATCAGACAGACAAGAATTATCTCTTCATGCTTTTGGGCAAAGGAACATCTGTCTTTCAGCAAGAAAACATCACCTGCTTTGCAAAGTCTCATATCTCTAAGAGTATATTCCTCCAGTGTGCGCTGTATTATGGCTTTGGCACTGCTTTTTTAGTGGTACTTCTAAACTGCCTGCTAAACAAGATTGTTTGTACATGACTAAAATCACCTTCCTCTTCTGAACATTTTCACAGATTTCAGTGTAAAAAATGATGGGCATCTGTCATAAATAGCATAGTAGCTAGCTAAATTTATAGCCAAATATTTTACTGTTTATGAAATCACTACCGCCTCTATATTCAGTCTTTCCGCTTTTGTTGCTCTCCACCTGGTCTCTTTCATTAAGTCTATAACTGCTGCCTACACTCAAAGATGGCATATTTACATTGTGATTATCTATATTACCTGATTATCTGTATCCAAGAGTTTTCTCTCCATTTCTCAAGATGCCTACCATTCTACTGACACAATTACTGCTCTTTCTATTAATTCATAGAGTCAGCCACCATTAGATGTCTTACAAAATATGTGCTCATCCAGGGTCTTACAGCCTGTATAGTAAATATAACAAAATAATATAAATGATGTTTCTCTGAGACTCCACTTTTGTTGCAGAGTGTATGTTGAGAACAGAGTAGAATATTTGAGAAATGGATGTGGTAGAGAAGAGGGAGTCTTGTTGCTTCACAAGTGGTTATTTTCTTTCTCATATAAACCATTGTTAGGGACTGAATCATGTCCTCCACAAAGACATGTTCAAGTCCTAATCTCCAGTTTGGTAGATGTGAAATCGTTAGTAAATGGAATCTTTAAAAAACTATTAAGATGAGACCAAACTGAATCAGGGTGAGCCCAACACCTAGATTTTGGACTTCTGGCCTGCAAAACTGTGAGACAAAACTTTAGGCCAACTAATCTGTGGTGTGTTTTTACAGCAACCTGGCAAACTAAGACAACTATTAATCAATTGACTAAATGCTACAGTGAAGGTTTATTATTATTATGGTTACTACTAATTTGAAAACTGATTGTTTTAAGATTCAACCAGGCCAGCTGAGAACTTTAAAAATTCAGTAATAATATGATCATCTTCTCAAAAACTCAAAATAAATATTATCAACAACTTGGATATTATCCAAAACAATTAGAATATTTTGAAGTAATTCTTACCAATATTGTCCACCAATGTAAATATTGCTGCCTTATAATTCACTAAACATATTAAAAATCTGTATTAAAATAACATGTATCTTTTGAAACCTTCATGCTAATTAGTTTATTAATTACACAAACTTTATGACTATGGAGCCATTTTCAAGTGTAAAGTGTATAGTTTTATATAATAGATACTTTAGATTGTCAACTTTAATTCTTCTCTTACATATTTCTCTTGCTGGACCACATATATAATCCATAATTAATATATTAATTATATTAATATAATTAATACCTGTAATATAAACTTTTAATCCATGACTAAATTATATTAAACTAATATAATTCAAACTATGGAAAACATATCCAACTATATCTTGAAAGAGGAGAGTCAATTGTCACCACTGTTACCTCTTTCTGAAATTAGACTCCTCAGATTTGGGGGAAGAGCAATGGACTGGAGTGGACTTACTGGTCTTCTGTTGTAGACATATTGTGATTTAAGCAATGGAAGAAATTATAACATTGAGGTCGAGCCAGTGGCCACTGGATGCTTTTGGGGCAGAGAGAGGGAAAAGGAGTTGTAATACAGGTGCTTTTTCAGGACTTGGGAATTATCCTGAGTAACATTGTTAGAAAGCATGACAATTTTTCCCCAAAGAAATAATTAGCTATACAAACATAGATTTACAATTATATATAATATAACAGTATAATAGCTACCATACTATCTCACTTCTTGTCAGCTGAATAAGAATTGTTTTCCAGAAATGGTTTTTAAAACATTCCTTCCATGAATTTGTTGCTTTACTTTGCTATGTTTTGGTCATGAGGCTGCTCCATGGATATGTGGTAGCTGTCTGCTTCATAGATACAATATCTATTCTTCTAAGAAATAAAGTGATATGTCAAGACACATAAAGAAACAAATAATTACACTTTCATGAGTGCATACAATTTTCTCAACTCAATTCCTTCAGCATTCTTCTTTTAGCACCCAATTTACTAATAAAGTGTAAATCCTTGAAATATATACTCTCCAAACTGTGCTGATGTATTTTAGTCCTTTTTATAAAAGCTCCAAATAAGCATATATTTTATGGTGATATAATTTTTTTGAAACTTGTTAAGTGATTCCCATGAGAATTTTGTCCCTGTTTGATGTTATATGTTTTCAAGATAGAAGTAAAGTGATCCCTGCTGTACTAGCACTTATGTTTGTGTGTTCATTTTCCCATAAAACTCTTTATCATATTTTATTGTCTTTTTATACATTGTATCTTTTCCAAATATATCCTATAAGTTCAGAAACTTTAAAATAGACCTTGAAAATTTCCACTTTACTATGGCAAGAAAACTGAAATGCTGTGTGACAAAGATTTCAATTTTTCTATGTTTCCAAGTGTCAGAAATGAGCATAAGTTGAATAGTTGGGGTTATGTGACTAAAAAGGTTTCATATGAAGGATAACTTTTCAGATCTATTGGGAAAAACAATTTCTCAAATATGTGATTTGACTTCAGGAAATATCCTTGCATTCTTAACTAGAAATATAGCAGTGGCACTCATGGAAGTGTTTAATGGAATTTTGATGTTATAAAGGTATAGTAGAATCTTAAATACATATTATACATGGTTTAAAAGTATGTACTAGCTTTTTATGTATATATATTTTTTATTTTTAAAGAAGCTTTAGATTACATAAATGTTACATAAAAATTATACAGAATTTTTATATGCCCCGGTCCCTCCCCTTCCCACACTTTCCCTCATTAACAATATCCTTCATTAGTGTGGTACATTTGTTACAATTGATAAACCCAAATTAAGGCATTGCTACTAACCATGGACTATAGTTTATATTACAGTTTATACTTTGTCCCGTATTTTGTATGTTATGACAAAATACACAGTGGCCTATATCTGTCATTGTAGTGTCATGCAGGACAAATCCAATGTCCTGAAAATGCTTCCATATTACACCTATTCTTCACTCTCCCATCCCTCAGAACCTCTGGTGGCCACTGCCTTTACATCAATGATAAAAGTTCTTCCATTGCTAGTATAATAATAAGTCTATAGTACAATAATAATATGTCTGCTTTAGTCCATTGTTCATTCCTCAGTCTTGAGGAGTTGGGGATGGTGATGCTCACTCTGCTGCTAATAGAGAGGGGACTTAGATCCCATGGGGCAGATGGATGGAGCTATTTTGCTTGCAGTCAGACACTCTCTGTTCCTTGGGATGGGCATTGTCCATCATCATCTTCTTGTTAGTTACTAGTTTTTAAATCACAAAAAGAATTCTTTGTAATTATTAATACCTTAATATATTTCTGATCTTTCTTGAAGGATTTGCTATTGAGTTATTTTTGTAATATCTATTACAAGTATAATTGATCATTTTAATTTTAATAAGTGAGAATTTATTATTGTATTTCTATTAATAAAAATAAAGCTGACTTATTGATTAAATATATCACTACTATTTTAAATTTGAGTTAAATATATATATATTTAGGGGGTACTGGGGATTGAACCCGGGGCCTCATATATGGGAAACAAGCACAAAACCACTCGAGTTTCATCTGCTCTCCTGAGATAAATATTAATGATGCCTTAAGAAATATTTTTTTTCAAATTCTAATTCCAAACAATTATACAAAAAAGTATAGTCCTTTTCCAATAATACCTCTATAACAAATACGCCCCCTTATTTATAGAAATTGTAATAATTATTTTAAATCTAAATTTTTCCTACCATACTTCTTTTTCCAAACTTAAGCCAGAAGTAGTAGGTAAAATAAAATTAATGAAAAAAAATTCCCACAACTATAGACAGCAATAGTAATCCATTGGGATTTCTTTCCCCAACTATGTTGTAGTTAGTAAAATATTTACTTTGTAGAATGACAACAATGGTTATTGTTTTTCTTTTGATGAGCATGGTTTCTCTTAAATCAATAACTGGATCTCTTATACAATTTCAATAAAAAGAATTCATATAAAACAAAGTGGAGAAAGACTGCAGGAAAGTAAATGATCGTAGTAAGGCACAGGGCACAGTGGAAAGAAGAAAAATCATAATTGTCAAAGTAAATATTAAATTATAGGTATGGAATTTTCAGAGAACATTTTGTGAATTTGGCGTACAATTGCATGCTAATTTCTGCTATGTCTATCTTACAGCTGCACTCCAATTCTGACAAAGGTGATGGGTCTGTCAAGTACATCCTTACTGGAGAAGGTGCTGGGACTATATTTATCATTGATGATACCACAGGGGATATCCATTCAACAAAAAGCCTGGACAGAGAGCAGAAGACCCACTATGTACTTCATGCTCAGGCTATTGACAGGCGGACAAACAAGCCTCTGGAACCTGAATCTGAGTTTATCATCAAAGTGCAAGATATTAATGACAATGCCCCCAAATTCACAGATGGACCATACATCGTTACTGTGCCTGAAATGTCAGATATGGGTAAGAAAAAACATTTTTATACCTGGGCATTTAATGTATTTTTGGAAATCCAAAAATCATCTTAAAGACTTCTTAAAATACTTTCTTTATGGAGAAGTATCAAAATATTTTAAAAATTTCTGTGACATAAAAGTGTTAAAGAATATTGGGTGTAGCTATTATATTTATTAAAATTAATTTCAGTGCATCTAAGTATAGGTAATGGCTTGATCTCAAAAATAAAGTCCTAAGTTGCAAAATACCTGCAATTCTTGTTTAATTGACATAGTTATTTGACCATGTAAATTCTTCATATATATTGTTCAGAACATAAAAATACATTCAAACTGACAATTTGCATAGAATTGTTTTTTAAGACATGTCTTTTAAGCTTGCAGATTATGACTAAATAATAGCATTAATGGTAGAACTAATAACTACATTGACTCAATAAAAATGTTCCCATGCTGCTAAGTATTTTACATACTTTATTTATTTAAAAATCTACAACCACCATGTGAAGTATTATTAATATTGTTTTAAAAATGGCAAATCTGGCATAATATTAAGTAACATTCCCAAGTTCACACATGCAATGAATCACCGAGGAGTGATTGACTCCAGGTTTACCTGAATGCAAAGCCTAGGTACAATCAATCAGTCATCCTCAAGTTCCCCAGGTGCTCTGATAATTTGTTTTCTTTTTTCCACCAGTCACAATTTTCTGTGGCCTACCTATTATTATTATTGTTATTTAAATCTCATTTGATAAATTTCCCAAATGTAATAAAAAAGAAATTCATTTATAGGTATATATATGAATAATATGTATATATATTAAATATGAATAATATATATCTATTACTTCCTTGGTGGGATTCTCCAAACTTGGATTTAGAATATTTATTTTTTGATTTAAGACTTTATATATGTGAAGTTTACTACTGTGTGTGTGTGTGTATATATATATGCACCAGAATATATACATATGTAAAGAGAGAGATTGAGAGAGCAAGAAAAGAGAGAGAGAGCGCGAGCGAGCATTATTTTAAACTAAGGTTATTATAGTCAATTTGTATATTTGGGTATATATATGATTGCTTATTGAAAATAGTAGTTTCTTCTCTTCCCAACTCTAGCCTGTTTTAATACTTTTGAGCTAGATATGTGGCTCCTGCAGCTATTGGGGAAGCAGATTGGAAAGGGAAACCAAGGTCTCCTTCTTGGTCAGAGTCTAAGGGGAGAAAGTAAATGTCAAATTGCTTTCCTCTGGAGCAGAGTAGAGCACCGGACCAGAAAAGGCTCAGGCTCACTGGACTCCAAGGAGCTGAATGGGAACTAAAGGGCTCAGAATCATTAACCCAGAGGCTAAGAGTTTTGGGGAAACTTGAGAGTAAAAGATTCCCTCCTCCTTCCTTGACCAGAGACTGATAGCCATCTACCAAGGAGTCCCTTCTGTTTTATAAAGGCAAAGAGCTTTAGGACTCCTTTGCTCATGACAATACCACCCTTAAGCTACTACCAGAAGCTTGATAAGAGTCCCAAAGAGCACAAGGGAAAACAACCATGACCAAAGGGGCAAAGCTCCAGAGAGAGAAAAACAGAGTAGTCGTTACTGAGAAAGACAACATACTGAAAAGTACATGAGAGCACTGGAGTTTTGAGGACACCACACATAATGAGATTTGCTGTAACCCCAAACCATGCACGTATATGTGTGTGTGTGTTTACAAAAAAGTAAACAACAGCAAAGAAATCAATATATGCAGTGAAGGCATGAATGGTTTCTGATTAGACCAAAAGTCGAAAATACCAGATTGTAAGTATTAACTAAAAATCATACAGAACAAAAATACAAAAAAAGATGGAACTTGTAGGAGAAAAAGATGAAACTTAGAGAATACATTCAGTGGCCTTGTCCTGTGAAGAAAAAAGAACAGATGGGAGAGAGGAACAATTGCATTTTTTTTCTTGAGATGAAGAAAACTCTAAATTTACAGGTTTAATAGACTTTCTGGGCTCCAGGAACTTTTAATGCAATAAGAAACAAATAGGTAAATTCTGGCAAAGTTCCTAACATCTAAGGATAAAGAGAAAATTTTACAAAGTTTCGGAATGTTTTGTTTACTTGGAAAGAAACAAAACAAATATATTGGCTTTAGTTTTATCAGTTGGAACACTAGAGCCTAGGAGACAATTGAATAGCACTTACAACTACAGATAAAAGTTCTAAAACCCCAAATCCTTTTTTTCAGCCAAAATATGGTTCATATGTCAGTGTGAAAGAAATATTTGGAGAAGAATCCAGAAAGTATATCATCTTTCACCTTATTTAGACAATATTTGAGAAAATCATTGAAATAGCAGGCATCTGAAATGAATCAGGACAGAGGTCTAAATATTAGGAAAAGTGACAAGGAGAGGAAACAAATGATCAGAAAGGAACCCTGAAATGTGCATGCGTGTGTGTGTGCATGAGTGTGTAAACATAAAGGTAAATCTAAATGGGTACGTAGAGGATGTCAGAGGTTTCTGCACCTTCTGAGTAAGAATCATGAAGCCTAAGGGAAATACTGCATCAAAGGCTAAGGGTTGAGGACTTAGGAACAAGTCAAAGCATCTCAAAGTCCTCCTCTAGGGCTTGGGAATGAGGGGAGGAATGGGAAGCAGCTACTTTTCTCAAGTTCTCTTACTGATACAAGTAGGGTTGAGGGATAAAAATTTAATATTTGAAAGTGTTAGAGAAAAAGGACTGTATAGCATAGGCTTTACATCTCTGTATGACTGGAGTTCTAGGCAAGATTCTATTGAAAGAGTAAATTTTATGCCCAAGACTAGACTGAATATTGGTAATTATATATTTTGTGTGTATTTGTGTGTGTGCTTGTATATGTATGGACTCATTATTAAGGAAAACAGATACATAAAAATCACCATAATAGCATATAATACATATTTGTAATATGAATACATGCAAGATACTGTGAATGTTAGTGGAGGGAGAAACTCACTTTGTATTGCATGCTTACAAAATGGGTGTTATTTGCCTTAAGGTTCTTATTTTATAAACAAAAGCTAATAATAGTGTAGAGAAGTTGTCAGCACAAAAAAGCATATTTTTGAAAATGAATTTTATGGGGAAACCATAGGGTAGTTTTTTCAATGCAGTGGCAAAGGAGAGCATTCATGATGGAGACCAAATGGCCCACAAAACTTAGAAGATTTATTACGTGGCCCTTTACAGTAAAAGTTTGCCAGCGCAGTTGTAGAATATTGCAGGGGATGAGACCAATTAAGAGAATAGTGTTGTAGTTGTGGTAAAGGACTACATGTCTGCTGAATGCACATGTATTCTCAAAAGCATGGAAATTAGGGGAGCAGCTGTAGCTCAAGCAGTTTAACACCTGCTTCCCATGTACAAGGTCCAGGGTTCAATCCCTGGTACCTCCTAGGAAAAAAAGAAAAAAAGCATGGAAATTATTTCAAAATACCATGGATCAGGTGTTCTCCCTATAGGTAGACACT
>JAQZBX010021298.1:0-32395 GCA_029593785.1 Cabassous unicinctus
TGCTTCCTGGGGCCTCCTTGTGAGGGCAGGCCAGCCCGCGTGGCGCGGTGGGCTGATGCAGTGGGACCTCACAGCAAGGGGGAGATAAGCAGACACGGAGAATGCGCACAGCGAATGGACACAGCAAGCACAAGCAGCAAGGGGGGGATAAATAAATAAATAACAAAAATAAAAATAAATCTTAAAAAAAAAAAAAAAAGCCAACTGATTTCTGATATTTTGCATCAGCACCCCTTTGGCTGACTAATTCAAATGGTGTTCAACATTATTAGTCTTTACAAAAAATGCAAATCAAACCACAATAAGCTCACTTCACACCTACTAGATAGTTATTATTTTTAAAAATGTATAACAAGAATTGATGGAATGTGCAAAAGAATGGAATCCCCACATATTGCTGGTGGGATTGAAAAAATGGTGCTGCTGCTTTAGAAAACAGTTAGGCAGTTCCTAAACATGTTAAACATAGAGTTACCATATGACCCAGAAATTCCACACTTAGGTATATACCCAAGAAAAATGAAAACATATGTTCATGTAAAACCTTGTACACAAATGCTCATAGAAGAATTATTCATAATAGTCAGACTGGAGATAACCCAAATGCCCATCTACTGATGAATGGATAAATAAAATGTAGTAAATCCACAGAATAGAATATTATTTGACAGTAAAAAGAATGACGTGCTGATACCTGCTACAACATGGATGACCCTTGAAAACGTTAATTGAAAGAAGCTAGTCACAAAAAACAAATATTATATGATTCCATTTATTTGGAATGTCCAGAAAAGGCAAATATGCAGAGACAGAAGTAGAGTATCAGTTGCCAGGAGTTGGAGTGGGGGTGTGGCATTTGGGAGTGACTGATAATGAGCCCAGGGTTTTCTGGAAGTAATAGAACTGTTCTACAAGTCTACTGGAGTACTGGTTGTATAACTGTGAGTATAATAAAATACATTGAATTGTACATTTTCAATTGGTGAATTATATGGTATTTGAATTATATTTTAACTCAGCTGTTTTAAAAAAGGGAGGGACGCAACAAATATGCCACTTTGTCATGTAGACCTGTGAGGTGCCACCATGGCTGTGCTATGATGACCAGTTAAAGCAGTGAAATAGCGAACAATTCCTAGTATTAATGTTTATTTTTTACCTTCACTCTCACAGACATTTGATTATAGGTAGAAGAAAATCTGACTCATGTATCTAACATCTTTTTTTTTAAGTGTGTCTTTCTTTTCTTTATGTTTAAAGAAGCTTTAGATTACGTAAATGTTACATCAAAAATATCTAACACAATTTTAATATATGTATTGCTTGTTTTTGGCCAATAGGAACAGGACCAATCATTTGAAAAGAATTTGACATGTGATTTTTCTCATATGTAAAATGAGGGGGTAATGACATATTGCTTGATTGTTGTAGGTTGAGAGAGGCTGCAAGGAAGTGCTTGGCACATGGTGGATGCTTAATAAACCAGAAGATCAAAAAGCACAAATTAGGTTTTGAACTCACTACTGGCTGCAAATTCTTACATCATTTGCCTACTGGACATTTCACCTGGTTTCTCTGAACATACCTCCAAACTTAACATGTCCAAACGGAGCCTCCTTTTCACCAAGACACTCTTCAGTTACCCCATGTCACTCCTCTCCCCTCTCTCTTTTCTGTCCTCCTCAACCCAGGTATGGTGATTCCACTTCTTAAGTGCCTCTCAATTCTGTTTTAAGCCTTTGTCTTAGTTTGCCAGGCTGCTATGACAAATACCACACAATGGTTTGGATCAAATGACAAGCATTTATTGTCTCACAGTTTCAGAAGCCAGAAGTCCCTAATCAAGGCATCAGCAAACTTTGCTCTCTCCCCAAAATCTGTAGCATTCTGGTGCTGGCTTGCCACCATCCTTGGGTTTCCTTGACTTACGTCATTGCCTCCCATCACATGGCCATATCCTAGTTCTTCTTGTGTCTGCTCTTCCAGTTTCCTTTATCTCCTGGCTTCTGGCTCCTCTGGCTGTGTCTGCATTTTTGTTTCTTAATAAGGCTCCTGTGACATTAAGGCCCACCCTCATTCAGTTTGGCCATACCCAACTAGGATCCTAGAAGTTTACATTCAGTCTGCAGCTGCAGGCAGGATAGTCCCATCCTTCTTCCCCATGGGATATAAGCCCCCTCTCAGTTGGAGGTGGAGTGGATGTTACCATCTCAGAATCTTCAGGATTGGGGTAAGAGCTATGGACTAGAGTGGACTTACTGGTATTATACTATAAACATATTGTAATTCAAGCAATGAAGAAATTACAACATTGATGTGGAGCCAGTGGCCACTGGAGGCTCTGGGGGCAGGGAGAGGGAAAAGCAGTTGCAATACGGGGATGTTTTTGGAACTTGGGAATTGTCCTGAGTGACATTGCAACGACAGATATAGGCCATTTTATATCATCACATAACATGTAGAACTGTGTGGGAGAGAGTGTGGTCTACAATGGGAACTATGGTCCATGCTTAATGGCAAAGCTCCAGGATGTGTTTATCAATTGCAACGAATGTGCCACACTAATGAAAGATGTTTATGTGGGAGGTTGTGGGAGGTATGGGAGGTGGGACGTATGGGAATCCCTACATTTTTTGTGTAACATTTATGTAATCTAAGTATCTTTTAAAAAAATAAAAAAAATTTTTTAAAAAAGATGCATGGGAAAGCAAAAAAAAAAAAAAGATTGTATTCACAAATGAATATACATCTTAAGTGTTAATATATCTTTAAAGGGTCCTATTTACAAATGGTTTCATACCTACAGGAACATGGGTCCTTTGCTGGGGTACATAGTTCACTCTACCACCAGCCCTCATCTCCTCTCATCTACATGTCTGCCACACCTTTCTAATTGGTTTTCCTTTTTAATCTCCTACGTATTCCACATTCCGCTTGTAAAACTCAAAATTATAATTGTTTTCCTTCTGTTAACATCCTGCAGTGATTTCTCAGGCAGGAGTTATTTTTAGTAATTTATATCTAATTATTTGAGTAAGCAATGCATGTTAATTGTTCATATAAAGTTTATTAAAAAAAAATATATAGGGAACTTTCACTTTTCCCACCCCACAAATAGGAAAAGACTACAATTATTATGTGTGGGTATTCTTCCAGAGAATATTTTTGCAAATATAACAGTGATGCAAAAATATATGTATATATATTTTACATATGTGCATATAAAATATCATATGTGGATGTATTATATATAGATGTAATATGTATTACATCTATATAATAATACACAAATGATAAAACATCATACATACTGGTCAATGCTTTCTTTTTTCCAATTAATTTTCTCTTGGATATCTTTGCCCACTAGTCATGAAGAACCCCACCCCCTTCTTAAAAAATAATTACATAATATTTCATTGTAGGGATATGACATAGTTCATTTCACCAACCCACTATTGATGGTCACTCAAGTTGTTTAAAATCTTTTGAAAGGAGTTCTAACCCTGGGGTATAGAGATAGACATTATGGAAACCAACATCTTCCTGAAATGTTGCAAAATGTTTGTATATAGAGATATACATTTTTCTTGGGGATGTTTCTATAGTTTTCATGACATTCTCAACAATGTCTCTGAATAAAAAATAAAAATCTTAAGAGAGTTTGACCTTCAGAGTAATCATCACAATCCCCTGGGAGCTTTTTTCTAAAATGATTGAGGTATAATTTATGTACAGTAAAATGCACAGATCCTAGGTGAGCACTTCAATGACTTTTAATGAATGTATATACCCATGTAATCAATGCTCCAATCAAGATATAGAATTCCATCAATCTGAGCATCCTTTTTTAAAAATAGAAACTTCTAAGCCCCACCCTTGGAGATCCTAGTTCAGTAAATTTTAGACCTGCGATGATGGACACTGGTATTCGAAGTAGGGGGTTGAGTCGGAAAATTATTTACAGTAGGTCATGCGAGAAAGGATGAGAAACAGGATTGGTAGCCATGGGAATCTCAAAAATACAAATGAATCAGAAGTATATTGACAGGACTTTGTTAACTGAAGATAAGCAGATGAGCGTAAAGAAGCCCATGGGAAACCAAAGGCTCATTTGTGAAGTAGAAGATTCTTAAGGACAGGCTCTGTGTATTTCGTCTTTGTATTTCCAGAGCCTAGCATAGTACCTGGCATCTACTGCAACAGCAGTTTCCAAAATAATTGAGACAACTGACAATGATTGAAAGCCAGAGAACACAATGTGCCATTGGTTTTAATGTTTTGGTTATCCCTTAAACCTTTTCCTGTACTTGGATCCAAAATAAAATCATTAGGACAGGAAGATGAGTAAAATCTCTAGAGTCTTATGAGAGTGGTTTTAGAAGAAAGGGCAAAAGACTTCAAATGATTTAGCAATATTTCTGAGTCTACTCCAAACTGATCTTGATAGGGAAAAGCATTCCTCTGGAGAATTCAAACTGAGCAGTCAGACAAATTGATACCACAGCAACAGAGCCAGAAAACTACGGAGATTTGCATGCTTGAACAAAATCCATAGACTGTTTAATTAAAGGCACTCTTAGTGGGAACACCCCCAGCAAAACCATATCCTTGTTCTCAGTTAAAGGAAAGAGGGTTGCTGAAAAAATCAGCCAGGCTGGGCCCACAGCACTTGCCTGGTATTTGACAGTTTTGATATTTCAGAATAAAGCCACTGTGAGCATTATCTCAGAAAGAAACTTCCTCAGGGCAACATCTCCCGAGAATGATTTTGGAGCATGGGGAATGGAGGCGTTGGGAAGACCTCTAAGAAAGGACGGCCAAGGAGCACGTGGAAATTTTGAGACACTGAAAATATGAGAAAGGTTTGAGGTAAATGCCGAGTCTGCAGCAGGAAGAAAAAGAGTCTGGAACTGGTCTCTGGTATTAATATGACCTGAAACAAGTCATTCAAATTTTAGGAACCCCAATTTCTACTGTCTGTGAGATAAACTTATTACTGCAGATAATTTCTGAAATTCCTCCTATTCTGGAATTCTAAGAAGTCCGCCTGAAAATCAATATGCATCTCATTCTGTGTAGCTGCATTTATTATTGTCTTTATGTGGGAAAAAAGCAGGGATGCAACAAACTTCAAATCCTTGAATCAAATGCAAAGAAAACACTGCAAGCCAAGAGTCCTCCTTGAAGATGAGAATTATTCAGAAAAATAAATAAATATAAAAATAAAATACCTAACCAATTTGAAATCTTTACAATTTTCACCAAAAAAAAAAAAAAAAAATAGAACAGGCATTATGTTCTGATCATTTCTCATCTCAACTGCTCACATAAATTAGTAGGAGATTGTTTCCTAAGTTGACTAATTTTAAGTTTTAAAATAAACATATATATATATTCCTGTCCTAGTTTACTTGGTAATAAACATTACCTTCACATTCTCACCTGAAATGATATCTGATGTTTTTACATTATGCAAATGTACACGAATTTTTCTAATATATAAATTTATTCTGGATATTTATTTATTTTTCCTTCTTCCTCCAGTGTTTAAAATATTTGAAAATGAAAACTGCCTCCTTAATACAAGAATTACTGCAGCATTAGTCCATATACTAGAACAACATGATTGGGTCAGGAGACGAAGGTCCAGTGGGTGGAGGATGGATTCAGTATGTTAGTGCCAGGTATAGAGAAGTCAAGCACCTATTTCAGTAAGGAAGTTCTGTGAGTTGTGGGGTTTTTCCCTAGGTCTTAAGAGATGTTGTATCGTGGTACAAAAGATGGGCTCATTCTCTATTTGGCCAAATCCTTATTTAATTTTCAGTTAGTCCAACAACAAACATAGACGGTATAAGCATGTTAGGCATTATTTCTCAGATGTGATCCTTGAGCCCAGGAAAGGGCAAGTTTCCCTGTTCAGACTTGATCCTCAGCGGTGACATAAAAGTGGCATATGGAAGGTTCAAAAGGAGTTTGTCACATGGACAGGAGGGGAGAAGGACATTTTAGGCAGCAGGAACCACATGGGAAATGGTATTTAGTATAAACAGTATAGACATCTGAGAACTGCCTGCTGAATAGGAAGATTGGAGTTAGGTGTAGGGATTGAACTGTAGGTGAGAGAGGCACTTGGGGACACATTCATGGGGTTTCACTTCCATGCCATTTTGAAATGTGTTCTTATCTTCCAGGTTTTCATTATTCACTGGAAGAAGCAGATCTTTTCTGCCAAAAGATAGCTCATCCCCAACCTGTGTGGAGCAAAGCTGAGCATGACAATTCATGTACGTGATTGGTATTTTTTATTATAAAGATGTTCAGGAGAAGCACAAACCTTCTCCTTATGTGTCCCCACAAGATAACTGCCTGTATTCTCCATTTATCCCAGCACCAGCACAGGCAAGCCAGCACATCTTCAGGCCTAGTTAGCTTCAGCAGTTGACAGGAATTGAAATGCTAATAATCTTTTTTTTCTCTCCCTGAATTCTTATAAAGATACAAATGAGTCACACAGCTGCAAATCATCTGATGGCAGGAATAATCTCTGACAGCTTCATTTGAAGTTCCAAAGTTCCTGCTTTATGGCTGGTTTTATGTTTGGTAAAAGACAGGCTGTTTAAATTAGAGAAACTTTGTGATAGAATATATAGTCTCATGGTGAGTGACATATTTTTCCAAAAAAAATTTGGGAAAAGAAGAAAATACAACATTTGCAAGCTTGTGAGAAACAAAATTGTCTTTCCTTTTCCGTGTTTTATCTTTTCTTTAACTGCAGGGTTTGCAGTACTGTACAGCACAAATATTTTCAACTTGTTCCATTAGTTCAGGACTTCTAGCCCTACTCAAAATTGTCTTCTGTATATGTAAAACAAAACAAAATACTATGTAAATTGGCTAACCCTCAAAATCACACTAAGAGATGGAATTGTTGAACTTGTCAGCTATAGTGATTCCTTAATGTAGGAGAAGTTCTACTGGGTAGACAGATATGGAGTGCCAGGGCTGGTCATCCAAAAGGTTTTATTCCTGTGCCCCATGCACCAATTTTTCCCTTTCTTTGTTTTTCTCATTTCCCTGGATTAGAGCTCCAAGTCTACACTGAAGGTTGGTGAGTCCACAGGCAAAGCACCTACCCACTATGAGTCTATCACCTCATGAGGATGCTTGTTAGTTCTGAGACACTTCATTATATACAATGATCTTTTTCTGCCCATCTGCCTGGTATGTTACCCCTTTCAACCTGCTGCCATGCCGAAAAGATTTCTTCTCTATTCATTCTGAAACAAGAGTTCTTAACCGTTTTTGTTCCACAGATCCCTTTGCCAGTCAGGTGACATGAATATTACTGTAATTTACTGCATACATTCATAAGTGAAGGAAATGCTAGATTTCAGTTAGAGGTCAGAGAAAATAATAAGTTGATTTTTCTTTCAATTCAAACTCATGGACCCCCTGAAATCTTTCCATGAACCCTTTGGGGGTCCGTGGACCCTTGGTTAAGAACCCTTGTTCTAAAAGAAGCTGATCCATGGTTTCTTCAGGCTATGCAGTTAGAGGCTTCTGCAATGATTTACTTTAATGGTTTCTTCCACCTGAAATGTGGAACATGTTTTCTCAGTAGCACTTGACACAATCTCAAGTTACTTGTTTATTATTTATTTATGTATTTAAACATGCATTTTCCCCATTTCATTCTCACTACAACTAGGTGGTAGGTACCTTCATAATCCTTATTTTACACATGAGGAAATTGCAATGTAAAAAGGATATGGGACGCTTTCCTAGAGCAGTGGTTCTCAGCTAGGGACAATTTTGCCTGCCAGAGGACATTTGGCAATGCTGGGATATTTTTCGTTGCCACAGCTGGGTTTGGGGGTTGCTGACACTGGCACCTGCTGGGTAGAGGCCAGGGATACTGTTACACATCCTACAATGTACAGAACAGCGTTCTTAACCAAACATCCAGCCCAAAGTGTCAACAGAACTGAGATTGAGAAACCCTATCCTGGAGCCACAGAATCCAGGTTTAGAAACCAGGTCTACTCAATTTCAGAGTCTGGCCTCAAACATTGCACTAATGTGCTTATCAGTGATAATAGTTTAATCACTTATTCCTTCAGGGACTTCCTAGAGACTGAAATGTAGCATGACAGACAGATACAGGGAGATATGAGGGGTCTGACATGTACTTGAGATCACACTTCAATTTATCCTGTTAAGCAGTGGAAAGCTTCACCGATTTGCAAAGACAGTTTTGTAATTAACAATTTGTTGAATCCTTTGATTATAAAAGTTCATTATCATATTTATAGCAGAACTCATGGCTGTCTTTGAAGGTTGCCTTCTAATCATGCCACATTCCTCCCTTTTCTCTCTCTACCTATCCCTTATGTTTTATCTTGATTGATACTTGTCAGCTTGCCTCTCTAAAGTTGTAAATCTGCAGATGAATTGAATTCAAAAGGGTGCCATTAAGACAAAATCTCTAAAAGAAGTAGCCTTAGGGCTCAAAGGTCTTGTTTGAGATTGGTTGAATCTTAGTCTGGATGTCAAAGCCTCAATAATGTAAATGGGCTCCAAACAAGCAGAACTTGTATTTGTTATCCAGGGTTTGCAATTGCTAAAGGAGTTAATGGAATTGTCAGTCTATTGATAAAAGTGAATCCTGAAGAACAAGTAGATTTAATGAGTTCACCTCTGTCCTAGCAATGCAATGTGCTTGCTATCTGCGTCCTGACACCCCTTTGTTGCAAGGGTTTCTAATATGTCTGACTTACCATAGAGAAAGTAGTTAGTTTTCCTTATAATTGTTTCCAAACTTATGTTTCTGATAAGTGCTTTCATTTAGCTTGTTATATTAATCGCCCCATTTAAGACTTACTCTATGCTTCTTGGAATATGTACAAAGGTTAGATTGAATGTGGTGCTTTAGGTAAGGTCTGACGAAATACATTGCACTTTTTGTTTTTTGAACAATAATGGAGCCGCATCATCTTTAATATAGGTTTGGTTATTTTTTTTTTTATTAAAATAACTCATATCTCTCTCCAGGTCAATATGCTGTAGTACATTCCCATTAAGCAGATATTATGTCCTTTTATTGCATTCTAGGAGATTCATTATTCTGTATTTATCTGCATTGAATTTTTGATCTATTAGCTAAGTTAGTTAATTCTTTTCCTACCTGAGGATTGTTTTTCTGGGATGACCTTTCTTCCCAATTTAGCATCATCTGAAAACCAGAACACTATAGTGTAAGTAACGTGCTTGGAGTCAATTATTTAAATCATTAATAGTATATCCCGCATCGTTTTTGAACCAGTGTACCTCTGCCACCAATAGATTAGCTGTGATTATATTCTTTATATTATAATTTAGAAGGCTTTATTGGAATAAAAGCAAGAAAAAATATCTTGATTTAAATGAAACCTCATTTTAAGTAGTAAATTCTTCTGCTTGATTTCTTTGTAATACAGTGTCCTCAGAGATGAATCTGCAAAGCTTCTCTAGCATCCTGGCAGGTAACTATCCACTTTACAACCCTGAGTCACCAAGATAGACGTCACTTAGACCCAGAAAACTGGTACAATTAATTCCAAGCTTCCACTTCTAGAGTCCCTGAACTGGTAACTATGTATTAGTGATTCAAGGAGGGAGAATGGGAGGAGAAGAAACAAGGCTCAGCTACTCATCTGCAAGGATTTGCTCCGCCAAAATGGGGAGATGCGCTAGGCCTGCCTTCCATGCACACACCCTGTAGGGGGAATTCACCCATTTTTAAATTCTTTTTACCTTCAATCCTGCATTTAAGATCTGATTTTGCCTGAATGAAATAGTAGTGAGGAACAAGCTGCTACCTTCACAGTGAGTCATTACCTGCTCTGAAAGCTCTCTTTGAACTACACACTCCTGACTGAGAAGGATGTCATTTATGAGGCCTTGGGAAATTATACATTTTTAGAGTGAGAGAAGTTAGCAAACATAGAGAAGATAAATGTAAATATCGCATGTAAACAGTATGGTTGTTGCTCCAATGCATAAAGATAGTGCCTAGTTTTCCATTGCTGCCATAACAAATTGCCATAAATTTAGGGAATCCAAACAACCTGAAGTTATTATTTCATAATTCTGTAGGTCTGATGTCTGCTACAGGTCTCAGTGGGTGAAAATCAAGGTGTAGGCAGGCTGTGTTCCTTTCTGAAGGCCCTAGTGGGGAATCCATTCCTGGCTTATTGAGGTTATTGGCAGAATTCAGTTACTTGCTGTTGTAGGACTGAAGTTCCATGTCCTTGCTAGTTGATAGCCAAAGGCTTTCAGAAGCCTCTATATTCCCTGACTGTACCTCTTCCTCCATCTTCAAAGCCGCCAATGATGAGTAAAGTTCCTCTCAGGGTCATTTAATTAGCATAACTGTCAATCCATTTGTCTTGAGTCACCTTGATGAGGTCAGGCCAAACTTACTATTGTGCTTCATATGTGAAATATACACATTTTAACCTGCACAGGCCTAGAGCAGAGAGCTGGAAGCACAATTGCAATGATTAGTGCCCAAATGTTCTAGATTAAGAAGATCGGGCCAGAAACCAAAAATGCTTGTCTTATCAAGAAGTGTGTCTTAGGAAATCATATCTTAATAAGAATAATCTCTCTCCCTCACCATCCTCCTACCTCCTAGTCCTCACATCTTGCATTGAGAGCCCCCAGTGTCATCGAGTATAAGATTATCCAATGGCTATTCTCAGGTTGCTGTGACATACTGGGTGTGACTGTGGTAATTGAGCTAATCCATTCAGACCAGCTACAACTTTCCTCTCTGTGTTGTCTCTGGAGGGACTAGCAGCTTTCCTTCTTCTTGTCTGGTTGCTCTGGGTATGGGCTATGAGGTAGGCAGAATAATGCCTTTCCCCCATCCCCCAATAGGTCTAATTCTAATGCTCAGAACCTGTGAATATATTATGCTATATGGTCTTTTAGTTTGCTAAAAGCTGCTAGGAGCAATATACCAGAAATGCATTGGCTTTTATAGTGGGAATTTATTAGGTTAAAAGCTTACAGCTCTGAGGCTGTGAAAATGTCCAAATCAAGGCATCATCAGAGATGCTGTCTCCCTAAAGGTCAGCTGCTGGTGACCCTGGACTCCTGCCACGTGGCAAGGCACAATGGCAGCCCTGCCAGTCTCTGTCTTCTCTTCCAGACTCGCTTTCTTCCCAAGCTCAGCTGTAGGTGATCAGGCACATGGCTCATCTCTCTCTTCTCCTCTGGGCTTCTTTTGGCTTCCAGCTGCTCCTTGTGGTTCCTCTTTCCTGGGTTCCATTCTCAGCTCCTGAATTCCTTCTCTCTGTCACTGTGGCTGTTTTTCCTGTATCTGTGGCTTTCTATTCTTCCCTTTATAAAGGACTCCAGTAAGAGGATTAAGACCCACCTTGGGTCCTGCAATCTAACCAGAGACCCTTAACCAAAGTGACCTAATCAAAAGTGATCAAATTAAAAGGCTCCTTAACTGAATCTAATCAAAATGTCCCATCTACAATGGGTTTACAGGCACAGGAATGAGTTACCTTTAAGAATTGGATTTTCTGGTGTCAGCATATATGGCAAAGGGGAATTAAAGCAGCAGATGGAATTAAGGCTGCTAATCAATGACTTTGTGATGGGAATATTATCCTGGATTACCAATGTGGTCCCAATATAATCACAAGGGTTCTAAAAGTGAAAGAGCAAGGTAGGTGAGTCAGTGTCAGAGTGATACAATGTGAGAAAGACTCAACTGGCCTTTTGCTTGCTTTAAAGTTGGAAGAGGACCATGATCCAAGGAAAGTGGATGGCCTCTAGAGGTGGAAAAGGAAATGGAGTTTCCTCGACAGTCTCCAGAAGGAATGCAGCCCTACCTCAATTATTCATTTCAGACCTCTGACACCCAGAAGTGTGAGATAATACATTTGTAAAGTTTTAAGCCTTTAAATTTGTGACAATTTGAAACTACAGATTACTAGGAAAAGGCTAAAATCTGCATTTTAAAATAGGTTTACAGTGAAGAATAATATTAATCAATTTTAATAAAGTGTAAAACATTTGCACATACTGACTCTGGATCAAATTTTGCTTGGGTTATGCATTGCCACTATTTAGAGATCTTATAAACTAGGTGACCAAACAATTTAATAAGATATGAGTGGCTAATTAAGAATCAAGATGTAGGTGCATGTACTGTTACATTACCCTGTGTGCTTCAATTTCCTTATCTATAAAGTGCGAGGGGGGAGTCAGATTTTATGCTCTTTTGGATTCCACTGAGCTATAAGCAGGAGTCTATAGTTCTAGGGTGATGAAGACCAGCTAAAATATTGTTTTTCTTCTCTTTCCCTATGTACACACCACAAGTAATTGCATATTTTCTATAATACTATTTCTACAACAATATTCCCAAAGTTTGATTTTGGAGCATTATATTTATTTTATTGGTGAATGTCTTTAATTTGCTACAGAGCTGCCCATGCAAAGTACCAGAAATAGGTTTGCTTTTATAATGGGAATTTTATTTAGGGTAAAATCTTACAGTTCCAAGGTGGTGAAATTTCCAATCAAAGCACCATCAGAGATGCTTTCTTACCAAAGTCAGCTACTGATGATCCTGGTGTCCTGCCAAATGGTAAAGAAAAAGGGTGACCAATCTCTGCCAAGATCCCTCTCTTCCCTCCTAGAATCTACTGTCTCCCAGACATCAGCTGTGGACAACCAGGCTTGTCTCTTTTTAGGTCTCCTCTCTAAGTCTCTGCTGCTTCCCTTTCTTCCTGAATTAAACTGTGAGCTATCAGGCATATGGCACATCTCTTTAGCCTTGAGCTGCTCCATGGGCCCAGCCTCTTGGGGGCTTCCTGCTTCAGCTGCAGCTGCTAGCAGCCACTTATATGACTGAGTCAAAATGTCAGCTTCCTTTCTGTGTCTGTGTGTATGTGTCTCTCTTTCTTTGACACTGGTGATATCAGACTGAACAAGAGAGCAGAGTCCCAACCTGGCTCAGGCTTCACTGAAGTAGTCCAATCAAAAGCCCTAAAGTGACCTTATTAAGTAATCTAATAAGGGCCCTTAACTGAATTTTATGCAATCAAAGGGACTCACACCCACAGGAATGGATTAATTAAAAAAAAAAATCTTTTTTTTTTTTTTTCTGATTCACCAAGTTCAAACTGTCACAGTTAGTTTAACATAAGTTAAAATGGGCCATGCCACAAGAGTAGTTCTTGGATCTTCTAGAGAGAGGTAAATTTGCATAGCTGTGGTAAACTACATCTTTTTCATCTTTGTGTTATTTATAATTAGTTGATACAGCCTAGAAGACAAGACTGTGGACTCTGAAATCAGGCTGCCTAAGGTGAAGTCCTTTCTCCATAACTTACCAGCAAAGATTTACTATAATGGACAAGTTATACCCCAGTTGCAGGGTTTATGTATGGCCTAAATAAGATGAAGCAAGTAAAGCATTTAGAATAGTTCCTGGCACATCATAAGTACTCACTCAGTGCTTGCTTCTATTATTTTATGGTAATCCTGGCCAATGCATGTTAGTGACACATTTAATATTTTGTCATTAACCTTGTTTTTGTACACAGAGTTGTTTTAGGTGGATTGAATAATTTTAAAGTGACCAGATAAAACATGGAAATAGAACCACAGGTACATTTTTGCCTTGTTGATCATGTTAAATTTTGGAAGATATGAAAACTGAAAACAATTTCCTAAGCTACAGTTGGTTAATTCTTCTCAATAACAAGAAACTCATATATCTGTTGGCTTCCCAACTCTGCATTCTCAACAGAACACAAAACATACTTTCTTAATAATAAATTATAGCTATTATTGTAATTCTCAGTTGATCTGAGAACTCCATTAAGAAGGATTGCCACATTTTCCACTCTCTGGGCATCCATGTCTCATGAGGCAAGAATCTTATCCTTCCCTCAGGACACTGAGGACAACAGGGAACCAGTGAGGCCACTGGTTGCTCTTTGTTCTGTGCCTGGGAAACAATGTAATGAAAATAGCTCCTATCTATTGAGTGCCCACCATTTCACTTAATCCTCCCATAGCCCTACAATAAGCACTGAATTTGTCCTATTATACAGATTACAAAATTAGGACTCAAATGAGATTAACTAATCTACCAAATTCACTCAGCTAGAAGGTGGAAGGGCTGGGGTTGGGATCTAGGTCTGCCTTTCTCCAAAGCCCAAGGCTTCTGTAATATGCACCCAGAATCTCTGGTATAAAATGCATATTATGAGGTTAAATATAAGTACTTAATTGTTTCAGGCCTGATGCTATATGTTAGAACATCAGGTAGAATTTTGAGCAAGCAGATCATTATAAATAGTATTCTTATCAAATCATTTAAATATTCTGAGTCTCAGTTTCTTTTCCTATAAAATGTGAATACTTTCCTATTAAACTAACAGATATAAGCCATAGGTAAAATACTATGTGAAAGCACATAGTGTATATAATTTTTAAAACTCCAGCTTATGCAGTTCAAACTAGCACACAAAAATTTATAAACATCATTGTGTCTGCTTAACTTCCTTATTATGTATGGATTCATTACCCTACTTTGGTAGAGTCTCTGGGACAACCATTTTTATGGGGTCTGCGGCTCTCTAGGCAGATACCACATTGTAGCAAGACTTTCTTTGGTTCCTAGAATGCATTTACTCGAATTCCAGTGCTGCTCTGGTCTTTAGGTGCCAGTGCTCTCTGCAATGATTGGCCTTTTGCTAAGCTTTTACTATGGCTCACCCTGGGTTTCTTGTATCTAAGGAGCATGTTGGGGATTGAGTCATGTCCTCCACAAAAGGCATGTTCAGGTCCCAATCCCTGGTCCCGTGGGAATGAACCCATTTGTAAATAGGACCTTTAAAGATTTTATTAAGTTAAGATGCACCTAAACTGAAATGAAGATGACCTTAATCCAATATGGCTGAAGCCCTTATAAGCAAAAGAAATTGGATATGGGGGAAGAAAGCCACAGGGAGCAGCCTGAAGCTGGAAGTTAATGGAACACAGGAGAGAAAGGAGAAGAAGCCCCTATGTGCATTGCCATACAATGGAAAAGCCAAGGAACAAGGATTACCTGTAGGTAGCCCCAGAATACAATGGTTTTTGAGGGGGAAAGCATGGACTCGTTGATTCTGGACTTCTAGCCTCAAAACTATGAGCCAATAAATTCCCATTGTTTAAGCCAACCAATTGTAGGTTATTTGTTTTAGCAGCTAGGAGACTAATACAGGGCACACACCTTAAATCCAGGACTTTTGTTAACAAGAGCAAGAACTGCATGCAGCTTATCCCATTAAAGGAAGGGTCCAATGTGCTTGTCTTTATGATAACATGAGAGAACAGGGCAACCATTTGATCCATATCACTCAGCACCTATTGAGACCTGCTACAGAAGTAGTATTCCTTACACAGCAGGCAAGGAAAGACCCAGTTTCCTTGGGGTCATGCCATCTGGTGTAATCACTTTATCGCTCTACTTCACTGTTGTCAATAAGGTTATATTGTTGAGAAAATATAGTGCTGAACTCCACTCTCTGGGTATATATCCTCCTTTTTCTTCTATACTTAGTATTAGGAGGATGGGAGGTCACATTAAAGCTTCCTTGTAAATTTACTGTGCACATTGTGATTCTGTGTTTTGATGGAAAAGGTCCACTCATTTTGAAGATTTAGAACTTGTTTTTCCATCATCCACTGAAACTATGGTGTTAGTTTTTAGTAAGATGAATACAGCACCACGGAAGTTGGGTGGCTTCATTCTCTTCTGTATCATAGACAAATGGCCACCTTCTGACCTGAGGAGCTTCAAAGAGCAAAAATCTACCACAATGCAGGTAGAAATGACTACTTGTTTCCTACTTATGGTGAAATAAGACTCATCTTTGCTTACTAAGTTTATGTGGGGTGAACTTTGTGCTTCCTCAAACTTGATATTGGGCATTCTTTTCCCTCCTCTTCTAAATAACATCTTCGATAATGCTCAACTGCGCAAAAGCTTTATGCATCTTCTGTAATGTCCCAGGGCAGGTAAGGGTGGGAGAGGGGGTGGGGGTGGGGTGGCAACAACCTAATGTTATCTAGCATTTCAAGGATGGAGAATATTGTATATAATTTACTTGACTTTGTGATGTCTACTTATAATATGTAATCATAGTACATATATAACTGGTTGAAATGCAGCAAAACAAATAAAGTAATACTAAAAATACAGAATAACCTTAGTTACTTGAATCTAGAATTAAAGATTGAAAGTAAGATTTAAAAATAGGAAAAAAAGAATGAGAAAGAATTGAATAAAATCATTTGCAGATGGTTCTTCTCTAAAAGCAGAAGATGAACAACATCTCTTTTTAGAGTCTTAAATAATTTAAATTCTATCAAATACATATTTCCCCCTGTAACAGGTTCACACAATTTTCATGACGCTGTAAGCTGTTACTTTCTTTGGCTTTTGCTTTTCTGCACTCCCTGAGGATGTTCTCTGATGATTATTTCTTTCTGTCTTTATTTTGTTTCTTTCTATTTTTTTTCCACCCCCCTCCTGTTCCCTGAGGAAGTATGCAGCCATAATGCTGAAGCGCTGCTAAATGCAATAAGGCAAAAATCATCACTGCTTGATGGCACCAGAGTGCCAGCGCTTTGGATAAAGAATTATCCCACTAACACAGCATGAACCAGCCAAGAGGAAAAAGAAGAAAACAATCCACAAACTCATGGAGTATTTTTTATGAATCTAAAAACCTTTATTTAAAAAAGATAAAATGGGTATCATTGGATGTATATATTAGAAGATGGGAATCTCACAGGCAATTTACACCAGTGATGGGTTTTGTTTGTAGATTCCTAACATCTGGTTTTCTAAGCTGGGAGGCAAACCTGCATTGTCCAGCAACTTCAGCCTTAGGTACAAGGTCCCCTCTTTGATTTGTCCTCTGTCACAGAAGTTATTTAAAAATAAGTTTTCTCTAAGTGGGAACTTAAAAGGAATTCAGTGATAGTGGGCTTAAACTTTTTTCTTTAAGCCTCAATAATCTAGCAAAGCTAAAGCTGACTTTTCTTAGTGAGCTTTCCCCATTAGTAAGGAATTTCCCTTCTTACTCTACTCCCTATATTTACTCTTATGTTCCCGCAAATCAAAAACACTCAGGCTGAGTCTTTGATTCAGTCTCTCTTTCTCCCTGCCCTCAAATTCACATGCATGTTTTTATCATCATAGACTTAGGTATTCACTTACATGACCTGACTAAATAAGCTAGAGGAATCCAAATTAATTTAGCTTGGGCATGATTAAGATTTTCCTTACTTAAACTAAAAAGTGAGCTATCCTGTTTCCAAATCTAAATATTGCTTGCTCAGGTTTTAAATTACCAACTATTATTCTTTTGAAATTGCTGTGTATTTGTATATTTATATGGGAGATTTATTTGTTCTGAAATTATCTCTATTCTGTTTTTCCTAGTTAATATATTTCTCAACTTTGTTTAAATAGCCAGCAAATAGAATCACCTCTGCTGTGCTGGACAACCTGAGGGCACCGTTGCTAGTTTAGACATTTTTGAAGCAAGAGTATAAACTGAAAACCCTACTTCCTGTATTGAGTACCACATTTCACAACAAATTATTAAGAATTCTGCACATATAAAAGGCCCTTTTCTATTATTTTATTTCTGGGTATTTTATTTAGCTACTAATCGGATTTTGATGATGATATTACTAACAGTGTTAGGCAACAAGGCTTGCAAAGCACCCCTGTTGGTGATTTCACTTTTTGTTTCATTGCACTGCTTTCTGGATTGCTCTCTTTCCATAGTTACCATATTTTGACCTTTACTTCTTTTAAAATTCCAGTTAAGAATGATGCCACTACAAAGATGGAATTGTTGAAGAATTAGTAACTGAAACATACATTTTTCAAGGAATTTTAAAAATCCACTTTTCTGTAATAGTAGAAATCTAAGGATAAAAGGCGTCTTAGAGGGCCTCTGTTTGCACACTCATTTTTCCTGTGATCACGTGTCAAGTTAATGGGAGGAAAAGATTAGAAACTTATTTACTGTGTTTGCCTTTAGAGGTTCATTTTCTAAGCAGTAAATTCCCAAGCAATGCTTCTGGGGTGCCTTTTTTTATTTGTGGTTTTGTGACTTTTTTTTTTTTTTGCCCTTGGGTGAACTTTTTTGTGAAACCTAGTGGGGTGGGGCTGCAGCAGGCCAGGTAGGGGGGTAGGAGGAAGAGCTCATGCAGGCTCTAGGTGGCCAAGTCGCAGGCAATGACATTATCACTATAGCTGGATTTGTTCCTTTTACAGACACTGTCATGGCCTCTGACCCATGTGTGAGACACCATCCTGAACTCTGAGCTTATGTGAGTTGGGGGATAGGGAGAGTGATTTAGAAAATTGAATGCAAACATAATTCATGTATAGCCATCTGTAAGATAACCTGTGTGTGTGCACATGCATATACACTCAGGTGCATTTAAATTGGCACTCTGGCAAAGGTACTTACAAGTTGTGTGACCTAGGAGAAATAGTTTCATGAGGTAAGTATATTGCTATGATAACCAACAAATCTCAGTCTTTAAAAACAACAAAAAAGTTCATTCCTTGCTTACACTATTGTCCAATATGGATGTTCCTGTTGAGGTGACTTTTTGTGGGTACTTCTCCTCTAAGACTTTATTCAGGGACTGCAATTCCAAAATCCCACAAAAAATGTGGAATCCTTTACTGGATTCTTTGTATCTGGCCAGAAAATGAAGGCAAAAAGACACCCTGGAGTCATGTGGGTAATGTGTTGAGAGGCCATTCTTGGAACTAGTGTAAATCAGATCCTCCCACATGGCTTTGGCTAGAATTCAGTCCCGTGGCAGGGGTGGCCTTGTCCAAATATGAGGCTAGCTCAGACATTAGGTCTAGTTAAAAAGAAATAATGTATATTAACCTTTTAAAAGAATGCCTGACATTTAAAAACTTGATTATTGTAGGACAGAACAAATAAACCAAAATTAAAACAAAATAATCATATTTTATAGGGCAAGTGTGATAAATCCCATAAAAGAGTTGCAGACAGATTGCTACAGAGATTCAGAAGAACAGAAATCATTTTTCAGTGTAAGGATCAATTTGCCTATCTTAAATATAGGGCACCTCAGGAGTCTGTCTTAGGTAGCTTACTCTTCTCGCTCCCCATAGTTCCCCTTGGTAATCTCATCTCGTCTCATGGCTTCCACTACATTGTATTTATGCCAGTTAGTTGGGAATCAACATCTGCATCTTTGATTTTTCTTCATAAGTATGCCCAAAGTCTTAATGGACTACTTCAAGTTCTATAAGGCCCAAACTGATCATCATACCTCCCTTTTCTCCACTCCTTTGCCGACAGTCATGTTTGCCCGCTATGTTCTCCATCTCACTGATGGTCAGTGTCACACGTTTAGTTGTCCCAGGCAATCCTCCTCCTCTTTCTTAACCTGCTTACAGAATCAGCCATCAAGCCCTGACCTGCCTGTCTCCTAGATATTGCTCCATTCCCTTCTTTCTGTGCCACTTACACTTGTTGAGTCCCTTATCTCTAACAGAGATTCATGTGTGATCGCACTGCCTTCTGCCTTGCCTCATCACACCATTCTCTACACAAGTCAGATTACTTTGTCTGAAATACACATCAGGTCAGCTGAATTAATGCAAGAATTTTGACATCTCCTCATTACAGACTCCTCAGTATACCTTAAAACATCCTAGACCATCTCAACTCTCTGGCACTCCAGCTTTTACTCTTGCATTTTCCCTCTCTGCAGCAGCCATCCTGAAGATCTGTCAGTTCTGCTCATATAAAACAGACTTTGTCATAGCTGGACCTTTGCATGTACTTTTCCATCTGCCTGAAACAATTTTTCATCCTACTCACCCATATCCTCAAGTAAGGAAATAGGAAGCCCAGCTAACTCTTACCCATTCTTCAGAACTACCTTGGATGTCACTTCTTCCAGGAATACCCCTGTGATCCACCAGTACTTCCTTATTCTGTAAATGTTCCAATGTTCTCTTCTGTATACGAATATAACTATTGACCAAACAGACTTGCAATTGCTTTACTTTTCTAATTATGTTTGTTGACTCCCAGTAGATGGTTAGAGCCATGAAGTCAGAAGAGTGTATAGTATTTTTCATCTTTTTGTCCTCAGAAATTACCTAGTGCCTGGTAGATTAATACATCTTTCATTTTTAAATACTCATAGATGGATTCATGAATTATTTGCCACTTGATCTGGGCCTTGAAAGATAGAAGAGGTTATGAAAATGTAAGCTAATGGGAAAATGACAACATTCTCCCATTTTCCATGAGAGAAAAGCACAAATAACTGGTGGCAGAAACATCCAGATTGAATTTGTGGACCATGATAAAGTCTAGCGTGGCTAGTCTATAGACTCTGTCAAAGTTCCTAAAGGCAGGAAATAACATATTTTCCTAGGAATTTATTGGTCCAAATGTATTCCCCTCTAGAGGAAAGGGTCTCACTATAGGAGATATTCTTTAAGAAAAAACAACATCCATATTTCTGGAGAAACATCTTCGTGCCCAGCTTCTAGTGATTGGGAAGTGGCCCAGTAGCAGTTGGATTCCACTGGAAACACTCGAGCTGTCACCCTTCCTTCACCTTGATCCACAGGCAGATTCCTTCCTCCCTTCCTACTCACTACCCTCCCTGCCCAAGGCAGTCTTGAAGAACAATGGAGAACCAGTGCCTGGCAGCTGCTGCTTCAGGGTTCTAAACTTCCTCTAGCAGCTGAATGGAGTAACTTTGCAGCAGCAGATGGAGGTCGCTTCTCAGGACATTTTGTTGTGGCAGCAGCTGGGAACTTATTAGTTTGGGGAGATTAATACTGAAAGAAGGGGAATGGTCAACATAGCTCAGGGGTCAGATATCTTCTTTGTTTTCTCCTCCGGCTTTTTCTAGTGTGAAAACTCAATGGAAATGCATTTTCATGATTTATTATTATAGATTATCATAAAGAAAATTGTCTCTTGTTTCCAGACTGCTAATGTTAGTGATTCCTTAAACAAGTCACCTATACTACATCCTTTTCTTTAAATGTATAGTATACTCATTTGCAGAGCTCCATTTCAATCACCGATTTTCCTGATTTAAATGGAGCAACAGGATTATAAGAACATGGGTAAAAAAACTCGTTTTAGGCAGACATAATAACTAAGGCACTATCCCAGTTTCAGCATCTAGTAAGCACAGGACTCTGTGATGAAGACATCAGGGAACATTTTTTTTTAATTAAGAAACCTGAGTGTCTTTAATGATATAAACAACCAATTAGTCTCCAAATTCCCATTATTTCCCTCAAAACTTTAACACTCATATATTTATTAATTCTTTCTTAATGTTATTTGTGCTTTTAGATTACAGATCATATGGATAATGGATTACTTATGTATACATATAATTATATGTGGGAGCATTTCCTTTTCTCTTATTAAGTTACATTTTTTTGAAATTTAACTTATTCCGTGGTATTCCAGAATCCACTGAATAATCTGTGTTCCTTCCCTTTCATGATTATATTGGCATGAATTATATCCTTTTTAAGAACTCATGTAAATGTCCTAGATCATTCCACTCATTTAGGTTATCCTCATACAGACGTCTCTCCTTATTTTGACAATTTTGACTGATTTTATGTGGTATAACTAGAATTGGTAAATGCGATAAGACCTTGACATTTTTCCTCTACCCACCCAATCCCTCCCCCCACCCAAACCCCCCAAAACTCTTGAAAGCTTGACAGAACTCTTTCATGGTTTATGAATTAAAACACGATTTAATTGAAAAACAAAATACAGTTATATTTGTGAATTCACAACATGAAAATCACTATTTTAAATTTACATAGAAAAAAAAGAAATGGAAAGTAGTTTTTAAGCATTTTGATGTAATTCAATTTATGACAATTCAAAAAAGACATAACATAACATACTGTTCTCACTTCCAACAAAACTTGGGCCCCTAAATACTACACACATGTTGGGGCTGTGTTTTCTAGTTCTATACTAGACTCATATGCAAGTGTCTAAATTCTAAAACAGCAAAGTTTTTACAAGGGTGATATAGTGTCTGTTCCATGTTTATTTATTTAATTTGTTATTTTTAGAATAAATAGCATGTCAACACTGGCTCGATCTCTGTAATTTATATACACTCTTTGCAATAAATAGTGGTTCCTACAATTTCACATACTAGAAATCTGATCAGCCTTTTAGGGCAAGAATTAAGAATAGTTTCATATCAAGATTCTTTATTTTAGATTCCCATTTGGGTGGGTTTTGATGCTTCCTGGATATTCACATTGCTGACCTTTCCCTTGACTCAATTTTTCCTCCTAGATTACAGAATTATTCAATAATTCATTTTTCATTCTTTCAATCATTTATTGAGCAAATATTGAGTCCCATGTACTGTGTCAGGTGGTAGGAAAAGCAATAAAGGGGATGAAACAGCCAATGTTGTAGTTATGCATTTGGGTTTTAAACAGGCAAAATGTAACTGGATTCATCACAAACTATGATATTTACTGTCTGGGGAAGCTTGGATATATCATTTGATCTAAGTCTCATTTTCTGATTTTTAATGAGATAATAATCAATATGTGTGTTGTAAGGAAAAGTGATTTATATATAATATATATATATATATATTCTTCTGTTGGTCCTTAAAACCTTTTGGACTTTTGTTCTTATATATAAAAGTCCAAGAGGTTTTAAGGACCAACAGAAGAATGGGACATTATAAAAATTAGGAAAAGAATGAATGTCAAGAAAGAAGAATGGTTTACAAGGTAAAATGCAATTGACAGAACCAGCATAAGTGTCCCCTAGATATAGCAATTAAGCAATCCTGGGGACACAGGAGATGGTAGTTTTAGCGGAGAAGTTGGGTCCTTAGACAGAGATAGACTCAGAAAGAATAGACATTGCTTATAAGAACGTTGTCCATGAAGAGGAGGATAGAGATTGTGTTCCTGCTACCTAATCTAATAAATCCTTAGCTACTTTTTTGACAAGTTCCTCTCTCCATAATGTAAAAATTTGACAATTTGCATTAGTTTCCCCAAGTACCCATTAAGTCCCTTCTTTATACCTCCATCTGACTTATTATTTAAAATAGCTTTCAGAACTCACCTCCTCTGAGAAATAGAGAATACGTTTTTTTGAGGAATGTTCTCCTCTAAGAACATTCAAGGCAACTCAATTGGTGCTATGGAAATGAAGTCAGATTTGATTGAAAATGTTTATAATTTAATCAACTACATGGAACTTATTCCTCATCTTCTAACTTTATTTTTTTTCTGTTTGATAATTTGCTATGGTCAATAATTATACTTTTCTGACATGGAAGCCAAGTAGTACTAAACCATGCACATTAATTCCATGCATTAACAGGAAAATCGAGGCTTAAAGGAAGTATAAAATACGTGGAAGTACAAGTCAATATACAGAATGAGATGCTCCAGAAAACAAAACTAAAACAGACACTCAACGTCAAGTTTTTTTTTTACTCAATTGACTAGTCCACATAAATTTTGCATTTGTTCCTGTGTTTGAGGCTACTTTCTCATATAGCCTTCATATTTAAGGATTTCATATATCTGGGTAGTCATCATAATTATGTCTTTCAGTCTATTGTTTCTAAACTGTATGTCTAGACTGGACATTTTTTTCTTAGGCTTAAACTCATGTTTTAAATGACAATGTAGATATTTCTCCAGAATAGACTAAAGGAACCATAAACCTCATTCATTTTCTCTACCTCTCTCTGTCTCCAAATTTGACAAAGTTGCTATATTTGTCATAATGATTAATAGAATTAATATCCAACAAGTTCACACAGGACAAATCTTTCCTAATCATTCTCAACTGTTTCCTTTCACCTACCTCTACCTCTAATTATTTACTAATTTTTACTTCCTAAATAAAAAATTCTTACCTTTAGCTACTCTTTCCATTCCTATCACTATTGTTTTAATTCAAGGTCTCTTTATTTATCCCTGATCCAATAGACTAGTGTCTTAATTAGCTTCTTTGACTTCGGGTTCTTGTCATGTCCAATTGAATTTTGTTTCTAGAGGGCAGATATAATCATGTACAATATCCCCCCCTAGGAGAGACCATATAGAGTCTAAACTAAAATTAGTCACTTTACTATTTGGTTCCTATCATTTTCTAGCCTATCCTTCTCCATTCTCACTCCTTTATTGTTCCCTATCCTTCTAAACAAAGATTATGTTGTTCCAGTGATATCTAAATATGTCAGCCTGTTTCATGCCTCTGAGCTGTTGTCAGTGCTATATATACTATCTGTACCATATTTCTCTCCTCTTAACTTGTAAACATGATTTTCAAGTTGAAGCCCAACTATTCTTTCTATTCTAAAGTTTTTTTGTTTTTTTTTTATTTTCTTGGATAGAGTTTGGGGAATTATCTTATTTTTAATACTTATTCTATTGCAGCTATTTTTTAAAGTGTTCTTCTCCTGCTCACTCTCTCTTTCCCCCTCCCCTCCCCCTCTCTTTCCCTAGGAGACTAAACATTCATTGAGGAAAGGACAAAATAGATTTATCATTTTATTCCCAACATTCAGCACAGTGAATCCTCAAAAGCATTTCTTGAAGACCAAATGAAGGAATTTCTGGGAATATATAAGTAGGCTAAATCATTACTGAGTCATCCCTGAATAAAAGAAACTTTTGAGAAACTGTACAGTAAATTCAAAGCATTTTTAAGATTTGGTAAGTGGCCCAATTTCTCCAATGTAGAGGTTCTGCATAAGTTCGGTAGGGTAAAACAAGTAATAATACTAGAAGCATAAGTAAAGATACTTACATTTTTTCCCCTTAGGATCACTAAGAAAATATTAGAGAATTTTATTCATATTTCTTGATTATCTAAAAACATAGATATTTATATAATGACCACTACAACTTGGGTTCTATATAACGACCACCACCATGCATTCCACCTGTGCAAACACTACTGAAAAGAACAAAAATAAACATTTTGTGTGTAATTTGAAGGTATCTTAGTGGCCAATTTAGTTTGCAGTATTGATGAGTCAATCAGCTGAGCCATAAGGCAGCTGCAAATCTGTATCATGCACAAAATGTTTAATCTGTTGGCCATATGTAGAGATAGACTTCATGATGAATAAGCAAGACTTAACCAAATTCTTTCTTATATGGGGAGTGCGCATGCATGTTGATGAGCTGTAAGATCCATCCTCTGCTGACTCAAGGAAATAGAAAAGGAAGCCCAAAAATCTTTTTTTTTTTTTTCAACAGAAAGCATAGAAAATTCCAGTTTCATTTGTGTAGAGATTTAACTTATTCATATCTGTTAAGGACACAAAAGCCATCCAGTCTATTGACTTTTGGAATCAGCAAATGCATTACTAAAGATTTGTACATGGAAAACGTGGTCATTGGATACAATTCACTACTGCAGAAGGTCAATTGGACACATTAATGGCTGATTCTCTAAAGCATGAAGAATCCTTTTAGGTCTAGCATTATATTTGGAGTTAAATAGCCAGGTAAATGTTAAGAGGGCAAACACATTTCATTCCCCTCACGAGATCAGTAAGTCAGCTGGCATTTACTACTTCATCTGTCCCTAGCCCTTTGACTCCTGGTCTGGGGAAAGAAGGTGCTCTTTAGCAGTCTTTGATCCTGGTGGCCTTGGTCCTTGACTGGCCCAATGAATGCCAGGCATGCTGTGAACAGCTGTTCTCCAACTGTGTCATGGCCAGGAGTAATGTCTCTTCTGAAGATTCTAGGCAGAATTTCAAAATGTGAAAAGTATTGCTTTGGTGGCCTTTTACCCTTAATTCTACCTTCATCTTTTCCTTTTTCTGTCCGGCACCCTGGAATTTTATGGTGCCCCCTCTGCCCCCCAATGAATCTCTCGCTTCAGCACAGAACTTCATCTAAGACAGTTCTCCCAAAATAGTACCATGAACTTGTGCAACCCTTCTCTGCACTACCCCATTAAAACTATCCTGTCATTTGGGCAACTGCTTATAGAATGTTCTCTCAGTAAGAATTAATCTGACAAAATATACAAGGCCCTTGATTATTTTAATCTGAAGGAGAAACATTTGTGGATATTTTAGATGGCATGGCAGGGTATGAATAAATATATTTTGGCAAAGAGAAATTTGGAAGAATGAAAAGCATACCGTTTTTATGACTGGAGCAATTTGGCTCTAAAATTTACATTACAACAAAACAAAGTGTAATGTCATAGAATTTTTCTAACATATCTCAAATCTCACTTTGGAACATGTTCCCTGGATATTCCAGCTCACAGTTATCCTGCCCCCAGAGATTGTAAAGAAAGTAAATGGTAAATAATATGTCTCTCATACATGGGAGAGGCCATCATGTTTCTTCATACCTGAGGATTTATAATGTGTTTGCTCATTTATAAAGTTTTCTACCCATGTTGGGCACTCAGAATATTTTTAATACATATAAGACATCATACATAAGAGCTGTTTTTTTCTGCTCTGTGCTTCTGCTTTCTAAGGGGTCATTTGAAAAAAGTATAGAACTCCCAAAGGCACCATGATTTGCAGAAGACTGGAGACTGGCTCTGGGGTTTGCAAACACAATGGGGAACGTTTGACCTCAGTGTTCCTGAATCCCAGCCAATTCCAGTTATTAGTGCCCAAAAGTCATTCCCTGGCCACTCACATGGTTGGAAGGGAAAGCGTGATGGTGGCAGTTTCAGACATCCACTTCCCAGATGAGTGTGGCCATATGGACTCAGAGCTGGAAGGGAAAGTATGATGGGTTTGGAGGCAGCAAATATGAATGGGAAGCAGTTTGAGCCAGGCTGCCAGGGATACCAGGGCACAAATGAGGAAAAATGGTTTAGAGGAAACAGCTTATGGCTGGGGAGCAGGATACCTGAGTTTATTGTTTTTTTTTTCCTGGCTCTGCCTCCATTCAGCTATATAAACTTGGAGAAGTTACTTGATTTATCTGAGAGAGCTTTCTTTGTGTGTGTGTGTGTGTGTGTGTGTGTGTGTGTGTGTGTGTGTGTGAAACAAAATGATTATTTTTTATCCCTATAATTTCTTCCAGCTCCAGAATTCTGAAGGAGGTATTCTTGAACAATATTCTGCTACCAAATAATAATATTATATATTATAAATCATTAAACATATCTGTCTCTCAGTTTAATCTATCTAAATGTGAAATAGGAAGTAATCACAGCTGCCTTACAGGGTCCTCAAGCCAATATAGTCTATTAAGCCAATATAGTCTTGAAAAAACTGTGTTACATATAAACTCTTGTACCTTTAGAGAGTATAAATCTTCATGTGTTCTCCTGCAAGGATTAGAGATATTAGCTCTCAAGTTCATGTTGAGGCTTTGTGGCACTAGACTTTGCTCTGCCTGCTCTAAACACAAAGGCAAGAATTTATGCCTTTCCCGTGGGATGCCCTCCTTCCTTTGGGCCCACAGGTACCAGAATGTCTATGCGGATTCCACCAATCCTGCTATGTGATAGATTGACAAATCTCATTTTTGTGTTAATCCACTGCATTTCCTAAATTTCAGCCTTTTTAAGTTTTCTGCCTTTTTCTATCCCTTGGCAGGGGTGGGTGGAGGAGTTTCCTGCTGATAAGTAGAGTGTGCTTTTCCTAATTGATAAGCAGCTCTTCTTCATGTTACTATATGGACCAGGAATGACTCATCGTCATCCCTCTCTTATTGCCAAAAACAGGGCCTGGAGAATTTGCACATACATCCCAAATATTACATATTAGAACTGATTACACCAACACAACTATTAGGCTTTAAAAGGCATAATGTTTTAAGCCTGCTGAACTAAAATACTATAGTCTATGCACAATCAAACCTCTCTGAGGGGATTAGGCAAAACCATTCTAATTTATCCATCCTGGAGTGTACTGCCAAGAGTGCTGCAAAGATGAAAACAAAGAAACTGCTGAATGAACAATTTTTTATCCATCAGCAGAAGAGCCAGCTTGCTTCGGAAATATAAGGAATAATACCATGCTTCAATCACCTCATACACTTAAAAAATGTGAGGTTTTCCTGTAAATCAAGCTCCCAATTGATGCTTAAACAAATTTGTGTTTTCAGAGAACTTATGTTTTTTAACTCACATGTCCATTACTCTTGCCTGTATCATAGATTCATTTAGACTGGTGGCCTCCCCATATCAGGGCCATGATTGTTATCTGCCTTAAAATCAGCATATTGATGTTATGTTGCTAGTAAGAATATAAATGATTATTATCAGTTTTGATTGGATATGGGAAACAGTTTTTGAAATGTACTGTGAAATTGTTCCATAATTAAATAGGAACCACACCCCAATGCTGATTTATACAACTAGTGATACCTTTATTTTGTGATCCGTGGGCAAGAAAGTATTAGGACCTGTTGGACATGTGGCTGTGCCTTCTACATTGATGTTACTCTTTTTGGGCTCTGGCAGTTGGGGTGCACCAGGTCTTAAGGAAGATTTCTCATTGGCTGCCCAGTTTTCTTAGATGTTACCTCTTAGTTGGAGGGAAGAGCACTCAAAAAGTATGTTTACTCTGCTTTGGAGAAGGCAAATGCTGACATATGGGGTCTACACTGTTAAAATCCTCGTAGAGCGATTCAAATGGAATAGTAAAAGCTAACTGCGCTCTGTGCTCTTCTAAGGAGGTGGGAGAAGCTTGATAGTCTGAACACTTGTAGCTGGATTTTTGCTAAGAAAGGTGACATTTTGACCCAATACTGACTATTCTCTTTACTATGGCTTTTTATTCCTTTTAAGCATTTAATGTGCTCCAACATCAGCATCCTTTGTGTCTCTCCCCTGAGACAAATCTTATCCCTCATGCTCTGCTGTGGCAGACAACCTCCTGCTGTACAGCTACCCTGCCCTTTTCCTGCCTAGCAGAATGCATATTTATCTTCTATGTGCTCAGGTACAACAATCCTCTTCCAATCTTAGAGTGTGTATCATTGTTGGCTTAGTTGTGAACCAAGCCTGGACAGCACTTACATTAGCCCTGGAACATAAACAATAATGTTCCTTCTAAGAAAACACTGAAGTCACTATTACTTTCCCAATGCAAATGTATAGAACAGAGGCTGGCAAACTGTGGCCCAAGGCCAAAATCCAGCCTGCTGTCTGATTTATAAATAAAGTTTTATTGGAACATAATCACATGCATTGTTTATGTATATGCTATGTCTACTTTCATGATATAAGGAAAAAGTTGTGTGATTGTGACCAAGACCATGTGGCTTGTAATAATTACTGTCTCATCCTCTACTGAAAATGTTTCGTGACCCCTGAAATAGAGGGTGGTAACTCAAACACTCAAACCATGATTGCCAGTTTGAAGTAACTGGAATCAATGGCAGTGCAGTCAAGCTCTGTTGAGATGAAAGAGAGACTTTTCAGGTGCAATGTTTTAAAACTGAGTGGCTTAAAATGGAAAAAAAAAATGGCATTCCATCTATTAAGAAATCTGGAATTAGGAGTTTTCAGGCTTGATTAAATCAGTAGCTCAACAATATATTACAGACCTTCCATCCTTCCATCCTTCTCTATGCCCAACCTCCTCAGCTTAGCTGCATGGTTCTTATGCCCCACTACTCATGAGCCTAAAGCTATTAGCAATTCTGAGACAACACATACTCACAAAGCTAGGTTCAAGATCATAATAAAGATACATTTGTCTTCTTCCATTCTTTTTTTATTAGGGGATAAAACTTTTCCCTGAAACCCGTCAGCAAACCTTCCCTTAAGTCCCATTTATTAGGTTTCAACTTTCCTCCTTAACACTGGAGACTTGTGAAGCCATATTATGGAAAATCTTATTTAATTTTGATTATAGAGAAATAAGAGGAATCTAAAGGATAACAAATGCCACCAATACTGTGTACAGAGTGCCACATACATACTTTCAAATCTTCAGCTGACAGAGGTCATCACATCATGGGGAGGGATGTTCAAATCATGGCTTCTGGAGCAGTGGGGTGGGACAGTTCATAGAGCACCTGGATGGGAAAACACCAGAAGGTAGAATGTCATGGCTGGTTCTCTACAGCCATTACTGAAACTAGTGGATTTTAGGAAAGTTTCCAGATATGTGCACATTTATTTCACCCCAAAAATCACAATCAGAGAAAACACCAGCCCCAGATTCTCTCATGGAAGGATATTTTGAAGGATATTGCTTATTCTACCAGTACAACTTTATGCCAGGTTTATAGACTCTCACACTAAATGAGATTTTCCACTTTTATTTTTTATGATTCTGAATAGATGCCCAAATCCAGCAGGTATATTTAGGAAATTATATCTGTCCAGATAAGCATGTGTAAATGCCATATTCATTTCAGGCTAGTTCTTTTCTGGACCCTGATAAGCCAAGGAACAGAGGAAAATGTGCTTAATAGTTGTCAAATAGCAATAAATGAAGTAGATCTTTCTTCAAATGGTTATTTACAAATCCTCCAACTCACCAATATTTTTGAACTGGAGTTATTATTTTAATAACATTTTAATTTAAAAAGAATAATCAGAAGTCTAAGAAAAATTCCTCATCTAGAAGACATGGAGGAATGACTTACAGAATGTATTGTGCTTATTTCAGTTTAGCTTACACATTTTTAACTCCAAATTGAGTTTACAGTTCAAAAATGTTTCTGGCAAAGAGATATGGTAGGTTTGATTTGGAGAAGCATTAAACAAGCTCAATTGATAAAAATTTCTTGGTAGCTTTTTCTTTAAATATAACTAAGCTTACCATTATATGTAATTACATGTAACTCATAGAGAATAAATTTGCTTTTGTGATATAAGAGAATTATCCAGAAAAATGTATCTGTGTGTGATTGTGTAAGTCTACAAATACATGCATAAGCACACATATACATATAAAAGCCTCCATTTTTTATATTGTATTGCCTTTATAATTTATCATTATGCTCTTTTATAGGTTTGCAACTTTTATTTCAGTAAGAAAGAGGGGGACTGGCACGAGCAATTTTCTTTTCTTATGATTCCTTTTCAGGTTTTAGTATTAGTAATATAATGATCAAACAAAATAAGTTGGGAAAGATTCTTCCTCAAATCTCTGAGAAAATTTGTGAAGAATGGTACTATTTCTTCCTTAAATATTTGGTAGAATTCACTGATGAGACTATTGGGGGCTGTTTTCTTTGAGAGAGATTTTTTCATTATAGTTCTAGCTTCTTTAATTGATATAAGACTCTTTAGTCCTTCTTGTGTCCATTTTGAAACTTGTGTATACTAAGAATATTTTATTCCATATAAGTTTTTAAATTTATTAGCATAAATTTAATACATAATAACTCTTTCTTATATTTTAATGATTGTAGAACCTGTACTGATGTCCTTTTCATGGTCTGTTATTAGTAATGTGTCCTCTCTCTTCTGTGTTCTTGCTCATTATAGCTAATGGTATATCAAATTTATTAATCTTTTTAAAGAACCAATTTTTAGCCTTGATACTTTACTCTTCTACATTTTTGTTTGTTATTTTACAATTTTTCCTTTACTTCATCATTTCTTTTCTTCAATTTGGCTTTATTTATTTTTCGTCTTTTTCTAATGTCTTGAAGCTTAGAAAATTGATTTTAAATGTGCCCTTTTCTGATATATGAAGATAAAGCCACACATTTCCTTATATAAGCACTGAAATAGCTCCATTCCATACATTTTGTTTACAGATTTGTTAAAGTATGGTGGTTATGCATAAACTGTACATATGTAAATTGCACAATTTACTAAGTTTTGACTTAGTACTCAGCAGTGAAACCATCACCACAATCACAATAATGAACATATCCATCATCCCCAAAGTTTCCTGATGGCCCTTGGTGATCTAGCTCTCCCTACTTCCTATTGCCAGGCAACTACGGATCTGTTTTCTGTTGTTGTACTTTAGTTTTCATGTTTTTAGAATTTTATACACATGGAATATGCACCTGTTGTTGCACATTTGCATTGTTTCCTGTTTGGGGCATTATGAATAAAGCTACTATGAACACTGGGAGACAAGTAATTTTATGGAAATGTGATTTCATTTCTCTTGGGCAAATGCCCAGTAGTGAAATGACTGCAGCTTCGCTAAATGCACCTATAAGTTTTAGTCGCTATTTTATGTAATCCAGGGGGTTGCAAATTTTTTGACAAGGGCTAGATAATAAATATTTTAGGTTTTTAAAGCCATATAAGAGTTCTGTGACTGCTAATTTTTCTTGTCATTCTCCTTCTCC
>JAQZBX010021299.1:0-32374 GCA_029593785.1 Cabassous unicinctus
AGTTTTTGGCATTTGCAGCTGGCTTTCCCAGATGGGGAGCACCAGGAGGGAACCAGGTTTTGTAAAGAACTGGAAAGGACTGTAAAGTACTAGGGGTGGTTGATCCTAAAAACACATTGTAATCAGAATGGGATGACGTAAATGCTAAATAGAAGTACAAGTAATGTGCTGTCTGAAGAATGAAATCTGAGTGAACATTCAAGGATGAGTGGTATTTCAATGAAACATAGTTTTCAAAAAGTTTTTTTTTTTTTTTTTAAACCTTGGAAACTTCCTATTTAAAAAAACAACACTAGGGTATATGAGAAAGCTGTACATTCTGCATGATTTTTATGTAAATCTAATTAAAAAAAAAAAGAAACCCCAAAAACAAAAGGACACAACTTACTTATCTACCTGTACTTCCTGCCGCTGTTTGACTGTCTTTGAAAGTTAAAGGATTGTCATGATGAAAGTTAATTGTGGGAAGCGGCTGTGGCTCAAGCAGTTGAGCTCCTGTTTACCATATGGAGGACCCAGGTTCAATTCCAGGGACCTCCTGGTAAAAAAGGAAAAAAGGCGTCCCAGACCTGTGGCGCTGAGGCCTCTCTGTGTGGCGAAGTGCCGCACCAAAAAAGACAATCATGCAACCAGATAGGAAAAAAAAGCTAATTGTGGAGTGTCATCTTATGAGAGGGTTAGGTTCCAAAATCAGTACTAAATTTGAAAATGGTACATAGTCAAAATTACCCTTGAATATCCTAAAGGACAAATCCTACAGAACTGCCTCCTCTCTCAGAAGATAGAGGCTTTCTTATGGCGTCCTTCTCATCCTGCTTGGTTCCTTCATTCTTTGGGATGTTTCTCAAGTGACCTTCCATCCTCATTTAGATTCTGGGAAATCTGTCTTATCAGACTTTGCCAGTCCAAATCAAGGCATCATAGAAGTGATGCTTTCTCCCCAAAGACTGTGGTGTTCTGGAGCTGGCTGCCAGTGATTCTTGGTCCTTAGCTTGTCACATGGCAAGGTACATGGTGGTGTCTCCTGGTCTCATCCTTCTTTTCCGTGTTCTGTTGATGTTCAGTTCTGGCTGCGCCCTCTGTGGCTTTCTCTCTGTCTGAATTTCATTCTGCTTATAAAAGACTCCAGTGATAAAATTGACTCATCCTGATTGAATTGGGCTACACCTTTACTCAAGTAACCCCAGCAAAAGGTCCTACTTTCAGGAGTGGATTAAGTTTAAGAACATGTTTTTCTGGGGCACATAAATCTCCAAACCACCTCACCACGTAACTGTCAACTTCCAAAATTCAGTGACTTCAAACAATATTACCATAGCGCCCACATCTGTGGATTGGCTGGGGTCAGCTAATCTAGGCTGGGGCTTGTGCTTGTCTTTCAGTCAGTTGCTTTGTTTATACATCCGTGGGGCAGCTGAGGATTCCGTCCTGGCTGGGGACTTTAGCTGGGGCAACTCTGCTCCACGTGTCTTCCCTCTGGTACCAACAGCTAGACCAGGCACATACATGAATGTTTTCTCCCTTGAACCAGTGGCTAGACCGGGCATGCCCTTCTTATAGTCATAGCAGAGGTTCAAGAAAGCAACATGCGAGACGTCTTGTGCCCTAGGCTCAGAATTGGCACATCATTACTTCTGCATCATTTTATCGGCCAAAGCAAGGAACGTGGATGAGTCCAAAGTCAAGAGGCTGGAAAATATACTTTGTCTCTGGATGGGAAAATTGCAGGATCACATGGCAAAAGGTGTAGATAGAATAAGAGGCCATTAATGCAATTTATCACACCAGTCATCTGCTCTGCTTTTTATTTTATTTATTTTTTTAAAATTGACTTTATTTTTTCTTTTTGGTGTACAGTTCTATGAGTCTCCCTCTGCCCCCGCTTGCTGTCTGTGTCCGTTTACTGGGTGGTCTTCTGTGTTTGTTTCTTGCCTTCTCTTCTCATTTTTCTCCTCCTGGCTTCACCGGGATTTGATCCTAGGGACCTCTGATGTGGGAGAGAGGCACCCTGTCACTTGTGCCACCTCAGTTCCTGGTTTCTGGCACGTCTCACCTTGGCTCTCCCCTGCGTCTCTCTTTTGTTGCGCCATCATCTTGCTGCCTGCTCACCTTTTTATTTTACCAGGAGGTCCTGGGGATCGAACCTGAGTCCTTCCATATGGTAGACGGATGCTCAGCCACTTGAGTCACATCTGCTTCCCACTCTGCTTTTTAAATTTCCTAAATACATTAAGACTGTTTATGAAAGTGGGTGGTAAGATTCATTCTGTCTCATTGTGGTCTGAGGAAGCCCAGGCAGTCTACTCGTGTTAAAAGACTTCTTCCTGCTTCTTGATCCTATGATGACTTTGGTGCCCTGTTCCACTGATTCTGTCGTTCCTGACAGCCTTCAACACCATCTAGATGGCAAGAGTGTTTCTGATGCTCCCAACTAAGAACCTTGACTGAATCACTTGTTGAGTTGAATAAGCTCCATGCTTTCACTCAGAGATTAACTTGCTTGTTTCAGAGACTTAGTAAGGTGGGAGGAGGGAAATTAAGGATTTGGATAATGTTGTACAAGTTCCCACACATCATATAAACCAAAGAAATACAGTGTTTTCACTTTTAAATTGGAAGCTGTCCCTCAGCAAAAGCATCTTAGAAAATCAAGCAAGCTCACACCACCAGAAGGTTCAGCACCATCCCTCAGAAGTGGAGCTCGAGGGAGAGGGCCAGGGGCTAATGTGAAGGTTCTTCCTTCCTAGCTCCACTTCTCTGCAGTAGGGCTATGTGTGTGCCTCCTCCAGGGGAAGAAAAAGGACCTGAAAATAGGCCCAAGGAGACTTCATCCTCTTGGGATGCCCTTTGAATCTACTGGACACGGTTCCTACCTTTCTCTTAAGGACCACTTGAAGGAAGTGCTGACTTCTACCCTATCTGATCTGCCCCTACCTTTTCCCAACTCCATGGTGCAAATTTACTTTGTGCTTCTCTATGATGTATATTGTTGTTATTTATTTACACACTGATACATTACACACTGATACATACTTCTCTATGATGTATATTGTTGTTATTTATTTACACACTGATACATATCTAGGCTTTCAATACCTAAGTGATCAGAATTGAGTCTTATTTGTTTTTTCTGTTTTTAATAGGATGGATCAAATGAATGCTAAATTTATTTTTTGCAACCATAACCAACTTGAAGGCAAGGGTTTTTTTTTTTTTTTCATTTTCTCCCTTATATCACCTCACATAATTTGTTGGATTTAGTGGTCATTCTATAAATAAATATTTTTGACTGATGTAAATAAAAATATGCTTAGTTTTGGAGTCCTGGATTTTATTATCAAAGTATTTATTTATGTTATTAAATCATATGTGAGATTAGGAGGCTTCAGGGAATATTCTTATGGATTCTCCTTTCAATTTATCATTTCTATTTCCAGATCCATATGGTAAAAGTTTGAAGGAGCTGGAATTTAATATGGAAAAGAGATAATTGAAGACTGATTATTAATTGTCTCTAAAGGATGATATTAATCATTCTTCATCTCAGCTAAGGGAAGTGTATACATTGCATAAGATATAAACATAGATTAGCTGTTATTGTATATAGATTTGTATTACTTAGGGGACTTACAGAATTTCCTTCATTGGTTTTGTTTAATAATAGCACAGAGAATCATGTTCTTGATGTGGGTGTATGACATATCCTGCTTCTAGTAAACTTTTTACTTCTCTGCAGTTCACTAGTTTTCACAAATACTAAAGCAATGGTGCATGGAATGTGTCCTTTAAAGTTCCTGACAAATGTAATGAAATGTTAGATGGTAATATTTCATGATGTATGAATAATTATGTGGGATAAAAAAGGGCTTATTAAGTATCACCCACTATATATTTCTAAGGCGCATACTTTTTGTTTTGTTTAAGGATCTAGCACAAAATTACTTCACTTTTTAGTTGATTCTCTTAAACAATTTTTTTTTGGAAAAAGGCTGAGAAAAATTATGTGATAAAAGTTAATGAGGAAGAAAACACATATAATTAAAATATAATTATTTTAAGATTTTGAGATGTTAGGTTCTCTAGGAAATGCCATGCAAAGAATAAAGAGCTAGAGTTTTGCCTTTAGAGTCTTAATTTTAGTTATTTCTGTATAACAAATCACCTTAAAACCTAGGAGCTTAAAACAATAAACATTCATTATTTCATACAGTTTCTCTGGGTCAGGAATCCAGAAGCAGCTTAGCTGTGTGGTCCGGCTTGAGGTCTTTCATGGGGTTTTGACCAAGATCTTGCTTGGGGCTGCTGTCACTTGAAGGCTTGGTTGGGGTTGGAGCATCTGTTTCTGAGATGGCTCACTCATACGACTGGCAAGTTGGTGCTGGCTGTTGGCAGGGGATCTCAATTCCTCACATCACACAGGACTGCCTGAGTGTCCTCACGACATGGCAGCTGACCTCCCCTAGAGCAAGTGATCTAGAAGTGAATGAGGTGGAAGTTGCAATGTCGTTTATGACCTAGCCACACACTCTCGTTTCTGCTATATCCTCATGATTACAAGGTCAGCCCTATTCAGTGTGGGCAGAGATTACTCAAGGGTTTGAATACCAGGAGGTGAGAACAGTGGGGACCATCTTGGACTCTGGTCACCAGAGCCTTTTGGTAATGAGATCTCTGAATGGAACTACAAATGTTTTTATTGAACATCAGGATAGGTTAGCTGTGTATTTTATTCGGTTAAATTTTTTGAATGGTTTTACAATAGGAAACATTAAAGAAAATTAATTTATTATTTCAAAGATAGCAAACATGGAAAGTTTTTCAGATTTAGTATCATTTGAGAAAAAGTAACAAATATGTTTTCATTCTTCCTTTGTGACTTTAAAGTTTTAGTTTTACAGATTCCTTCTGGCTAAATAAATGAAAGTGGTATAAAAACTTTCAAAATTAATTGACATAGATATGCAATTATTTTTACTTATTAGAATATGAAATAACTGCCTAACTTCTTCCCCCAAGAACTCAGCTCTCCCTCTATTTACTTTTCAATGACATAGTTGGAATGGGTACATTTTGTGATGTTTGTGCTCTTATCCTCATCTCTCCATATGAACCAGATTTCTATTGAAGGTGATATTGTGCATAATTATACCTGAAGGAATACATTTCTTTATATTTTGAGAGAGATTATTTTAAATCTGTTAGTTTTGTCTCTCTAATTAAATGGTCAACTTCTTGATAGAAAGAAACTTGGCTTCTATTTCTCTTGGATTCCTAGCCTTGAAGTGCTGTAGCAAAGTGCTGTTCACATGGCTAGTGATAACTCACTAAATAGGTGGTGCTTAATTCAGAGGAAAGTCATACCTGACACAGCAGATGCTGTCACCTGAAAGCAGACATATTAGCTCAAATTTCTCCATTTGCTTCTGAAAGGAAAAGCCTGGATTTTGTGTTGTCTTATCTACTACGAATGTTAAGGAGTAAATAAGGGTACGTTATCCAATCGTAGGCTTGATTTAAACACACTTTTCATGAATGTCTCAATAATTTTTTAATACCGTATAGAGGACCTATCATAAAAGTGATATAAAAAGTGGAAATTCTACCTGCAATGCAGTGATTATGGAAACATTTTATTTTTTGAAGAAGCTAAGCGGACTATATTCTGGTAGGACTTTGAGAAAGAGAAGCCATGCATGTTTAGATGCAGAGAGAACTTGTAGCAATTTTGATGTTTCAGTTTATATGGCAGACATTCAAGTTCTGTTTCTTTTCAAATCACATATTTTAGAACTGACAGTTTTACTGAATACAGGGTCCAGCCATCCAGAACAATCATATAAAATGTTTAATTAAAAAAAAAACACAGTGTGGTAAGAATGAATGCAAAGCAGCCCTGACACATTCTTGTGCCTGAAAGCAGGATTCTACAGGCCAACGCCATCAGGGTTTTGCCCGAGGGAGAAAGTCAATGCAGATCAGGGCAGTTTCTCAAGAAAGTAACTTGTGCAGACAAGTATTCGTTTAAGGCCTTTTCTTTCCTTTGAAACTTGAACTTCATAGTAAGTTATTTAAAAGCATTGCCCCTTAAACAAGTGCTGATGAAACCATATAAGGATACGCGTTAGAAGCACTCTCTCAGCCCTCACCTTCGCGGTCAGGGTCATTTGGGGAGAACCTGGACTACATGAGGAGAGGTGGCAGAAGTTGCTTTTCCCACCCCCTCTTTTAATAAGGGTTGAAAAAATATTGGGCAGAGGCCAGGGGAACACTGTCACTTTTGTTGTTGGTCCATCTGCTTGAAACAGTTTAGGGGAAAGACTTTGTGCTCTGTTTTGAATACTTGGCGGCACACTTTGGTGCTCAAAGCTCTGGTTTTAGTGTCTGTGAAATTCGGACTTCCTTCATACATCGCTTATCTTTCAAGTTCCTTGCAGCTCTGACATTTTGGATTCTAAGATGGACACCACAGGTAGATGCTGCTTGCTCTGTGAAACACATGAAAAACGTGTCTGGGGTTTTGAAGCTGGTCTGCCTATAACGTTTTGAAGCGTTATAAATTTACACGTATTTATGGAGTACTTGAAATTTGTTCAGCACTGTGTCAGAACCTCTGAAAAATGTAGAAATAAACTCGTTAGAGTTTATGATTCAGTTAGACAAAATGTTAATTATATTTCTGAAAATTTTTTCTCTTTGATTTTCTTTTTAGTCCTAAAATTCTTTATCCCTATTAGATTTCATATTTCCTTATCCAAGTGGATCTTACCCTCTGCTAAACCCATTAGTCCTGCCCCCTCTCTCCCAACCCTCACCCGCCTTTTGGTTTCTTCTTTAGGTCAAGGGCAGGCCCAAATGGTAAATGTTGATTACCTTATTCCTGGGTGCCTGGCTTCATGATGGTCCTGTCACTGGTAGGTAACAGATGCATTAGATGACTGCCTGAAACTCACCCAACCACTTTAACACACACACACACACGCAGTTATTGCTGGGTATCCGAGAAGAGCTCTATTTGTGTGTGTGTAAAAGCTAGAATATATATCAGCATTTCTCAGAGTGCAGTTGCAGACCATCTGTGTCAGAACCAACTTGAGCTATTGTTAAAAATGGAGCTTGCTCAGGCCTCATTCCAACCTCACCAAAGGGTCATCATTGAGAGTGGAGTTTGTGGAATCTGCATTTCAAACAAGACCCTTAGAGTGTTTCTTAGGCAAGGGAAGAATTGTAATTATGGGAATCTTAGAGAACTTAGCTTGGAATTAGAGGTGGCTGTTATCTCTCAACTCCTTGGCACACTGGTGCTGATAATTAAGATCCTACAAGGGCAAGCTCAAGTAACATAATTTGGCCATTGAACCTCTTTTGCTTCCTCCTTCTCCTGCCTTAATCCTTCTTGAATTAATATTGATGTGTGGTATGATCTACAATTCTGTGAATCTTAATCATCACCCCAAAAGGATCCTCATCCTGTCTATCAGTGGCAGAGTGTCATTCCCCAGTGATTCTCAACTAGGAGAGGGGGTGGAGACATCCCAGAACCTACACTCCAGATTAGGGTGCACCCTCCTCTGCCTCACTGAAATTATGCTTCTAAACGGATTCTTTCCTGTAGCCGACATACTGTCATGTGAGGAATACCTTCCACTCCTCATTAATTTTTGGTGTCTTATTTACCACGTAGTAAATTCTTGTACATTTTAGAATCTGTTTCTGAGCAGTGTCTACTTTTATTCTGAGCTGTCTCTTTTTCTTTTCCTTTGTGCTTTTGCACCACCGTGACGTAATTTTTAAAACTTTGTAGTGTATTTTAATAGCTGATAGAGCTAGTGACCCTTTCTTGTTGTTTCAAACCAACTTAGCTAGTCTTGCCTGATTTTCCTTCCTGCCCTTGGCCTCCACCCCCACCCCCTCCCCACAGCCTCAGAAGGATTGGCCTGGAGGACTTATGTGAAACCTACAAATTTATTTGTAGAGATGTGTCTTTTTCATAGTCTTCCCATCCAAGATATCTGATTTGAGTCGATTTGTTTTAAGTCTCAGTAAAGCTTTTTTTTTAGTTTTCCAAGCATTTCTTAAGGCACTTTTTTGATACTTTATATTCTTTGTTGCTCTTGTGATTTTGTTATTTTTCTCATTTTCTAACTTTTTATATATTGACAATTTTGGTTTTTATAAATTGATTGTCTTTCTAAACAATCTAATTTTTTAATAGTTTTGCAATAGATTTTCCTGGAGTTTCTAGGCATATAATCATAACCTCTTCAAATAAAAGTAATTTGGTTAATTCTTTTTTATTTTATTTTTTTAATTTTAATTTTATTTTTTTATTGTTTTTAGGTTAATTCTTTTCTTATAATTGTTTTATTTCTGTTTCAAATCTAGAATTTCCAGTATAATGTTAAATTTTCATGGTTACAATAGGTATCCTTGGTTTTTAACAAAAAATTAATGTGAATAATATTACCTATTGTTATATTTAAGATATTTTCTGTTTTATATGTATTATCTCATTTAATCCTCACAATGACCATATGAGATACATACTAGTATTAGCCCCATTTTACAAAACTGAGTCCCAGAGAGTTTAAATAACTTGTTGAGGCTGCCCTAAAGTGACCAAATCAGGATTTGAATCCAAGCAGTCTGTCTACAGAACTTGTGTGCTTTACCACCTTGTCATATTGCCTACCATGCAATTTTAACTTGAGACCATCAACAAGGGAGATGCTAACTTTTAGTTTAAATTAGATATTCTTTATCATGTTGAAAAAGAATTCTTATTTTTCTAATTTACTAAGCATTTTTATCAGGAAAGGATTTTTGACTTTATCAGATTCCCTTTTAGCATCCATGGAGATGACATATTTATTTTTTCATTTTACTTATATTAAAACTCTGTTGCCCCCCTCCTTTGTGATCTTGTTACCATACAAATAACATCTTTATATATTGTGTGCCCATCAACACACAAGATTTGTAATTATTGGTTTATGCAATTGTCTTTTAAATCAGATAGGAGAAAAAAATTACCAAAAAAATTATAGTTGTGTTATCTGTTATATTTACCTATGTAGTTACCTTTAAGGTGCTCTTTATTTTTCATGAGGATTTGAGTTACTGTCTAGTTTCCTTTCATTTCAGTCTCAAGGTGTCCTTTTACATTTCTTGTGGGGCAGGACTGCTAGTGACAAACTCAATTTTTGTTTTCTGGGAATATCTTAATTTCTCCTTAGTTTTTGAAGAATAGTTTTGCCAGATATAGAATTCTTGGTTAACAGACTTTTTCTTCTGACGCTTTGACTATTTCATCCCAGGTCTTCTGGTCTCCATGGTTTCTGATGAGAAATTAGCTGTTAATTTATTGAGCCTCCCTTGTATGTGATGAGTTGCTTTTCTCTTGCTGCTTTCAAGATTCTCTTATTGTCTTTTTCTTTTAACCATTTGACAATTTGATTATGATATGTCTAAGTGTGGATCACTCTGTCCAAGAGAGTGTCTTGGATCTGTATGTTTTTCATCAACTTTGAAGCTTTTTGACATGATTTCTTCAAATACCTTTCTGCTCCTCTTTATCTTCTTTTTCTGGTACTTCCATTTTGCTTGACGGTGTCCCACAGGCTTCTGAGGCTTTGTTCAGTTTTCTTCATTCTTTGTTCTTTCTGTTTCTCAGACTGGATAATCTCATTTGACCTATTATCAAGTTCACTGGTTCTCTCTTCTGATTACTCAAATCTGCTATTGAGCACCTCTAGTGAATTTTTCATTTTCAGTTATTATACTTTTCAACTCCATTATTTCTATTTGGTTTATTTTATAATTTCTCTTGCCTTATTGATATTCCTATTTGGTGGGACATTGTCCCCAAACTTTCCTTCCATTCTTTGTCCATGATTTCCTTTAGCTCTTTGAACGTATTTAAAATACATTTTTTAGTAAGTCCAACATCTGGATTTCCTCAGGGACAGTTCCTATTGATTGCTTTCCCCCGCCCCTGTGTTGTGTCATACCTGCTTGTTTTTTGTATGTTTCATAATTTTTACTGAAAACTAGACATTTCAAATAACAATGTGGTGATTCTGGAAATCAGATCCTCCATTTCCCTAGGATTTGTTATTGTTGTTTGCTGCTGCTGCTGCTGTGGGTGTTGCTGTTATTGTTGCCACTTTTTTGATTTAGTGACTTTCTTGAACTAATTTTGTAAAGTCTGTATTCTCTGTTGTGTGTGGCCACTCAAGAATCTGTTTGGTTAGCTTAGTGGTCTGCTCATGATTGAACATAGATTTCTTCACATACCTGGAACCAGTTAAGTCTCCCAGCCTTTGTTGAGGGGTTATCTTATGTGTTGGGGCATGCCTTCAGTGCTCAGGCAGGCAGTTTACAATTCTGTTAGCCCTCATTTCCTGCCTCCATAGAGCCTCACCGTCCAGAGGTGAAAAGTTAGAGCCTTCACAGATCTTTCCTGATATTGTGTTCAGCCCTGGGCATGCCCCAGACCTATTCATCTAGCCATCTAGATTCCTAGGAATATATCTGCACTTTTCAAAAATCCTATGATTTTCCTTTTAAGCTTTTTGGTTAGTCTATTGTTTGTTCTGTTATCCACAGCTTCCGGCAGCCATAAAATTAAAACACTCCACCCCCTGAGAAAAAGACTTTCTCTGCACTAGGCAAGCTCTGAGTCAAGGCAAATAAAGATAGCCATGCAAGTGGGGTCTTCCAGAAAACCACCAGGCAGGTCAAACAATGACAATTCTTTCAGAATGAGGTTTTGAAAGCACTCCAGATCTGTTATGCTCCCTCTGATTGCTGCCAGGCTTCACCAGGAATGCAGGCTTTTTTCGCCACGTCTACTCTATAGCTGGAGAATGGGGGATGGAACTAGGGCAAGTTAATACACCACAAAGCTCAACAGTTCTTACTAGATTCAGATATTTCTCTTGAATAAATGCTCCCCAGGTTGCTATAAGCCTGTTATTGATCGAATCACGTCCCCCAGAAAAACATGTTCAAGTCCCAACCCCTGACTAATCCTGTGGATACGAACTAATTTGTAAATAGGATCTTTAAAAGATCCTATTGCTTAAGGTGAGGCCAAACTGAAACACAGTGGGCTTTAATCCAATGTGACTGGAGTCCTTAAAAGCAGAGGAAATTTGGATACATTAGTAGGAGATAGTAGGAGATAGAAGGAGACAGACAGTTACATGATGGAGGCAGAGACTGAGTTATGGATTGGTGGCAAGCTGCCAGCAGAACGCTACAGACTTCAGGGAAATCATGATCCTGCTGACACCTTGATTTTGAACTTCTAACCTCCTAAGCCTACCAGTCTGTGGTCCTTTGTTACAGCAGTCTTGGCAAACTAAGACAAAGCCTTTCAATAAAAACTTGTGAGACAAAGAAACATGAAAGTATATACCTTCCTCCATACACAGAGAAAAAAGCAATCAATAGAAACGGTCCCTGAGAAAGCCCAGACATTGGACTTTTAGGTAAAGACTTAAAATTTCAGTGTTGTTGTGAGTTTTCATATGGTTTTTGTCTTCATACTTAATTTATTAGAAGTTAGAGGAGTTGTTTTGGCACTCCTGATGCCATTTTAAGCTGGTATTTTCTGCTCAACATAATGTTTGTTCATTTTGTTGCTGCTACCATTAGTTCATTATTTTGAGAAGAGGATCTTAACTGACTATTGCTGGTATGAAATTTTATTTATTGATTTCTACTAGATGTGCTTTGTTTTCTGTAATTTGGTCTAATATTTTTCAGTTGATTTTCTTTTATCTCCTAAATATGTGGTTATATAATATATTAATAGTGAAAATTTGACCTTCTCCCTTACATTGTTTATACCACTTATTATTTTTCATATTGCATTGTTTCTGATAATGTTTGGTGTAGGAGTTTGCAGGTATTTCTTTTAGGGCTAGGAAAATTTTCTTCTATTTCTAGTACATTTTTATCTCAGAAATCGTTGTTGAATTTTATAGGTGATTTTTCTCAGCATTTATGGGGATAAGCATATGGATTTCCATGTTAATCTGTTAATCTAATAAATTAATAGTGACTAATCCATGTAGTTCTGGGAAAACTTTCCCTGGTCAAAATGCATTATTTCTAAATACACTGCTTGATTTGATTTGCAAATATTTTATTTTGGAGTTTTGCATTTAAGTTCACAAGTGAGGCAAGCTATGGGTTTCTTTCTTGAGGTATTTTTTATCCATCTTTGACATCATTATGTTACCCAATTAGAAAATGTTGAGAAATTTGTCTAATGTATTTTTATTATGAAACATTTCAAATGTAGAACATGTACTCATCACTCAGATTTGTCAAAATTTGATATGTTGCCTCATTTGCTTTAGATTATTTTAATAAAAAATTACTTCCCAATAATTCCCCAATAATTCCCTCCCTCTTCATAGGTGAACAATATCCTGAATTTGGTGTTTATCATTCTCATGTTTTTATATTTCAACAATGTATTTAGAAGCATAAGAGTATAAGGAATAATTTGTAGGCCTTCACATTTAGTTTATGAGAGTAAATTTATTAAGAGTGAAATTTCTGGAGCCAGATCGTCTTTGTTTGAAATTTCCAATGATAATTGCTGATTTATCTTTTTCCCCTTTCAGTTCTTGTCAATTTTTCTTTTATGTATTTTGAATTTCTATTATTAGCATATATTGTGTCAGCTTACTGATTTTCACTCTTTTATTATTATGAAATGATCCTCTTTCTCCTGGTAATATTCCTTTTTATTAAATCTGCTTTGTCTGATATTTATGATTAGTGTTTGTTATATATTCTTTCACCATTTTACTTTTAACCTATTTATGTCTTTATACTATAGTAAACATACAGTAGGGTCTTGTTTTCTTTTAACGCAGTCTGACAATCTTTGTCTTTTAATTGGAGTGTCTAGATTGTTTACATGTAATTATTGATGTGGTTGGGCTTAAATTTACCATCTTGCTATTTGGTTTCTATTTTCCTCTTTACCTACCCTCTTTTGAGTTGAGTATTTTTTTTTTTAGCATTTCATGCTATTCTATACTATTAGCTTATTACCCATACCTCTTTGTTTTATTCTTTTAATGGTTACTTTGGGGCTTACAATGTGCATATTTAATGTATCCAAATTAAATAATAATATTCCATTTCACATATAGTATAAGAACCTTACAGCAGTATTCTTCCTTTTTCCTCAATCTTTTCCCCGTTCTTGTGCTATTGTTAATGCTTATTCATGTTTATATGTTATAAATATCACTATAGATTATTTTTTGTTTAAACAATCAATTATATTTTAAAGAAACAAATTAAAAAGGAAAATGTCTTCTATGTTTACACACATATTTGCCATTTATGCTGCTCTTATTTTCATTGTATACATTTAGGTTTAATCTGATATCATTTTTCTTCTGAATGAAGGACTTCCTTTACTATTTGTTGTAGTGCAAGTTTGATGGCAATGAATTTTTTCCACTGTTTACTGAAAAATTCTTTATTTCACTTTTGATTTTTAAAAGAAATATTTGCTGGATATAGAATTGACAGTTGGCAGTCTTTTTTCTTCCAGTACACATACTATAAATATGTTGCCCCATTGTCTTCTGGCTTGCATATTTCTGACAAGAAGTCTGTGATGTTAAGTCACTGGTAATTAGTCTGCAGTAATTCTTTCACTGGTTTTCAGTGTTTTGATTATGTTGAGCTTGATGAAATTTTCTGTCCTTTTTCATCTTGGAGTTCGTTGAGCCTCTTGATTCAGGGGGTTTGTAGTTGTCATCAAATTTGGAACATTTTTTGGCCATTTTTTTGTGCAAATTGTTTCTCCTCCCTTCCAGCCCCCTTTCGGAATCTCCAATTAAATATATGTTAGACTGATTATTCATTTCATTTCAGTTTTATTACCTTCTGTGATTAGTTTTGGATAGTTTCTACTGCTATGCCTTCAAGTTAATGGATATTTTCTTCTGCAGTGTCTTTGCTGTTGCTCCCATTCAGTGATTTTTTTTATTTCAGATAATGCATGTTTTATCTCTAGAAGTTCCATTCAATTCTGCCTTTCTCGTATATTTATGTTTTCCTTTAACTTTGCACATTTATACTGTTTATATTAGAGGTGTTAAGATCCTTGTCTACTAATTCCAACATCTGTCTGTTCTGGGTTTCTCTCTATTAACTTTTTTTTTTCCTCTTGGTTATGGGTCACATATTCCTCTTTCTTCATATGACTAGTAACTTTAAAAAAAAAAAGTTTATTTTATTTATTAATTTAATTTACTGATTTCTCCCCACCCTCTCATTGTTTGCATTTGCTGTGTCTGTTTGTTGTGTGCTGGTCTTTTTTTTTTTCAGGAGGCACTGGGAACTAAATCTGGGACCTCCCATGTGGGAGGGAGGTGCCTAGTCTCTGGAGCCACCTCCACTCCCTGCTTTGTTGTGTCTCTCATTATGTTTTCCTCCGTGTGTCTCTTGTGTCATCTTGTTGCATCAGCTTGTAGCATCAGCTCGCTGACTTGCTCGTCTTCTTTAGGAGGCACTGGGAACCAAACCCAGACCTCCCATGTGGTAGGTGGGAGCTCAATTGCTTGAGCCACATCCATTTCCCGACTAGTAACTTTTGATTGGATGCTGGACATTATGTGAATTTTTACATTGTAGAGTACTAGATTTTGTTATCTTTCTTTAAAGAGTATTGGAGTTTGTTTTGATAAGCAGTTAAAATGCTTAATGATCAGCTTGATCCTTTCAAGAATTACTTTTAAACTTTGTTAGAGCAAGTCCAGAGAAGCCTTCACTCTAGGTCTATACAGATTTCTGGATTTTTTTCTCCATGTAGCCTCCTCTTCTCCAGTACTGTGTCTTACAAATTCTCACTCAGATTTCTGTCTCTTCAGATCATTGAGACACCAGGCTCTGTTTGGTTTCTCCCTCCTTGTGTTGTTGTCTGGAAATTGTGTCAGGATGAAAGCTGAGGTGATTGTGGCTCTTACGTTGTTTGTTTCCATTCAGTCAGATATCACAGTACTGCACTGCTTATTTCCAATGTCTTAAAAGAGTCATTTCTTATATTTTGTCCAGTTTTCTAGTTATTTGCAACAAGATGGCAGAAAGAGAAGCCAATGGCCTGAGTGGGACCCTTTTAATGGGGCAAATAAAAGGAAGAAAAACAAGAAGTTTTAAAGCACAATGAATGTTCATATCTTGCTATTGACATTATTTAAAAGCTATAGGTGAAAGGGGTCTTAAAAAGTTTTAAAGTTGATTGCATCACTCTAAAGATGATAAAACTGAGGTGAAGAGAAGCAAAATAACTTGCCTGTTGATGTCTGGTCTGCAGATTCACCCAGAACCTGGGTCTCTTTATTCCTGGTTCCATGCAGGTCATTGTGGTGTGCTATCTTCTTGCCACCTCAGCTTCATAGAGAGTATATCATTCCAACTGGCATTAGTAATGGTAAAAATGATATTAACTGTCCAGTGAACTTGTAAGTATATTCATATTTTTTCTTTCTTTTGGTTGGGTTAAGTTCTAGTTTTGGTTTTATCTTTTTTATGCAGCCATTTAATAGCATTGTCAGAGTATCTGGTATGACGTTACCTAATTGACTTATTAAATCTGATGGTGTATCTATAGATAAGAACAATTTAAAAAGCTGTGAACTTCTAGTGAATAGAAAAAATATTTTTATTGTGTCTTTTGTTCTATAATTCTCATTAACAGCATTATATTGAGTAACTTTTTGTTGTACTGAATGTGTTTCAGTGATTTTTAATAATTGGCATTATTTTAATTATTTCCTTCCTCCCCTGAAGGATGTTTCTTTAATGGGAAAAATACAGTTGCACAAAGCATCTCAGATACAAGCAGAGCAAGGATTACAGAAAAGTGTTGAAGAACTTCAAATGGTAAATTCTTTAATAAAAATCCTTCTTGCCTATATTAGAATAATTGTCTGCCTGCTATTACTCAAATGTTTCTTTAGAGAGTATTTTAAAAAAAATCTCTTCTATTTACTTTAGAGGTACACTTAACTCCTAGCACATTTAACCCAGTACCACATTGGGCACCCTATTTTGGCTCACTGTTTTTACCTTTCCATAGACCTTCTGAGCTAAGACCCAAAACATGTTTCAAAAGGGAAAGAATGAACAACTCTTCTCGTCTAGAGACAATGAAATCTAGAAGGTGGTTGATGAATTAACAAAAAGTTATTAGCTTCTAAGAAAGCATCACCTTACCCTTTATTTAGCTAAAAGAATTGTTAAAAGAATTGACAATCACCGAACCTCTTTTGGTCAGTGACTTTTTATGAGGAAGCCTTCCACTTCTTTAGAGGTCAAATGCCTCTTTATCTTTGAACCTGGCCATGGTAGAAAGGTTCCTCCATGGTATGGTTCAGTCCAGAGGGTGCCTCCTCTGTGCCAGACAGCAGGACTCGGTCTGTCTGAACTACCTGTCCCTTAGACTGCTCTAGATGCTGGCTCTGGCAGTTCCTGGGCTGAGACTTGCCAGTGAACTCCCATCTCAGGAAGGCCTAAGTGGCACCTGGCACCCTACGCTCAGAGCACGGAGGCCTCAGTTGTGGATATCTCAGTGCCACAGGCCGGAGCTCTCTTAGTTCTTTGATACAACTTGTTTTCCTTTTTTAAAAGAAAGGAGTTTTCTTAATGCAGCAACTTTTTCTTTTTAAACACCCACCATTTTGAATATGAGTTTTTGGACCGTGATTTCCTCATGTAGTCACACAAAAATAAAAATATCAAGGAATTTATTCATTCATTCTTTCTCTTACTATGTGCCAGGCATTGTTTTAGAGATGGTTGACACAAAAGGTAAAAAAGACATTTCTTACCCTTGAGGAAGTAAGTCATTGTAAGGAGTAGACAATTAAATAAAGAGAGAGAGAGACAGTAAAATATTTTGTGATGAATATTTTAATAAAGACTAATTACCTAGTAGAGAAAAAATTGAAATAATTTTACTTTTTCATTCTTAAATAACTATGGAGCTTCTATAATGTGCTAAGTGCTTGAGACTTAAAAGACAAGAGATACAATTCCTTTTAAAAAGAGTTTTCAAACTTTAAGCTTTTAAAGTTCTCAAACTTTTGGGTCTCAGAACCCCTTTACACTATTAAAAATGATTTTAGAAACTCAAAAGAGTTTGCTTATGTGGATTATATCAACCAATATTTACCATATTAAAAATTAAAATTGTGAAAAATTAAAATATGTATCCATTCACTTAAAATAATATCCTAATTATATATTAACATAAATAACATTTTAAGTGAAAAATAACTGTTTTCCAAAACAAAAAAATTTAGTGAGAAGTATGGGATTGTCTTACATTTTTGCAAATGGCTGGTCTAATATCTTCATTGTCTGGTTTAAAAGAGAGAGCTGGATTCTCATTTCTGCTTCTATATTAAATCTGTTGCAATATGTTGTTTGGATTGAAATATCATAAATAATTCTGGCCTTACACAGGTTTGAAAAGGGAGTCATATTTTAATACCCCTTTTACAAAATATTGATGCCCGTCTTTCATAATACACTCAAGGTCCACAAATAGTCATTTCAGAAACTTTTCAGAAATGTTCAAAAAACGACTACATTTGTTAGTTGCAATGTGGAATCTGAAATGAGATAAATGAACTTTTTAAATAACATTACATTAAAATCCATTGAGCTACTTTGCACTTTGAATGGGTTTTTTTATTCCTGCATGATTTTGTAACCTCACGCATTAATCATTAAAAAAGTATTGGTTTGCGGCTTTACCCACCATTGCCAATGGGATTAAAAACAGTTTCTGCTTCATGAAGCTGTGGTGAAGATTAAAATTCAATGAGCTAATGATCAATACATGTTGGCAATTATGCTTTTTACTTAGACAATTGTAATGCAGGGTGAGACATGCTAAAATAGAGGCAGGGCATAGAGGAGGAGTGGTAGGACCAGGACAGGCTTTGTGGAGGAGTCTTGAAGAAGCTCACTGGGTGAACTGCAGCTGGAGGACTACCATTGCCCCCTTCTCAAGCTTGTTTTCTTTCCTGTGTTTTCTGTTTTTTTGTGCGTGGTACCTTACATTTACTTAGTCTCCCAAATTAGAACCCTGGGAGAGTATGTTGAGGAAGCCAGAAGCAGAGCAATAAAAAAAAAAAAAGGGAGCGTTCAACAGTGCCCCAAACTCAGGAACATGAATGAGTTTGTCATAGGTAGATGGTGTAGATGCAGGGCCCATTGCACATATCATCCCAATGTATCTACTGTTCCATTTTATGGAAAGGGTTTTATTAGTCTCTTTTACCAATTGGGAAAATGAGGCTAAAAATGGTTAGATAACTTGACCAAGATCACACATCTCTTAATTGGCACATCCAGGATTTGGATTTATTCTCTTCTGGTTCCAAAGCTCTTACTCTTTCTACAATACAATCCAGCAGATTTATAAAAACACAAGCTCAAGACTAAAGTTTCATTTTAAAAACTTTAAATTTCTTGGTCCAGGAATCCATTCTTGCATAGTAAAGAACTATTGTGTTTGTATAGTATTTGGTAGTACTGTATGCCATCTTTACCCTTTATTTTACTTATTATTATTAGCAAACGAGCCTATCAAAGAACAAAGATACAAATGCATTTTAAAGTCATTCTATAGAATTCATTTGTTTCTATAAATCAGACTGGTTTTATCATTCAACTGTCAGTACTCCATAATCCCAATTAATCTTGGTTTAAATTGGGTAATACCCAAATATGGCCATAAAGATGTTTTTCCTAAGACCAAGTGAGATACAGATGGAAGTAAATGAGACATTTTTAAAGAACACAAAAAACAGGTGTGGGAATGAGAATCTGTGAGACTTTTTCACTTAGACTTGCAGTGGAGCTGGGGTGATGGGTGGCCTCCTTGAGGTCTCGGTCAGTACTTCAGCTCTTCCCTCAGGAACTGAGGTCAGGCTTCTGGAAGAGCAGCTGACTAGCAGGCATCCATTTATCAGGCCTAAAAAAATCATAGGTTTGGGCAGGGCTCAAATGACTTAGTGGATGCAAAGTGATCTAAAAGCCAAGCTGCAATAATGAAAGTTAGAACCAGCCAGCAGTGCCTTTTTTGTGGAATGGATGTTAGCCCTTGACTCCCTGTGAGTGTGGGGTAGAGTCAGGATCAGATTGTAGACTTGTCTATTTCCTTAAGGTTTGCATGTAACAACTGTGGAGTAGCTATCTTTTCTGAGACTAGGGTTGAGGAAAATAATTTGCCTGCCTCCATTTTGCTTAAGTCAATTTGAGTTTCTCTTTCTAAATCTTCAGAGGAAGCTTACCACCTCTGCTTAATTTCAGACATGTCTTTTCATATTTATTTTGCTGTTGGATAGAAAACACTGCATGGCTTAAAACTTTTAAGGACTAATAAAAAGACCATTCTTTTATATTTACTTTTTCCAGCAAAGTCTGCTTGACGAACTTCCTGAAGCTGTGTCGAGTATTTTTCAGATTGAACAAGAGGATATATCTGATTGGGGAGCCTCAGAAGTAGGAAGCATAGAATTTAAACCTCAGGAAATTTCAGAAGTTCAGCCAGCAGAGGAGTCACAGAAACCTTCAGAAGATGGACAGCCCTCAGATGATTCAAAAGCAGTCAAACGGACATCTTTAAAGGTAAAAAGCTATTTATGTTGGGGACACTTTGAGTTATGAGAGTTGAGAATGTGCAGATGTGAGGAAATGGCCTAAGCAGAGGCCCAAGCCATGGGAGGTGGGTCACCCTGAAAAAGTGGGTCACAGAGGTGCAAATTGCCCATTTGGGAAAAGGGGACATCTATTTATTGAGGGCTTTTAGTTTCAAACCTGATTGCAACTCTGGGGAGAGAGGACAGGCTTTCAGAAATACAAAGAATCTTCTGGTTACCATCTTGAGGGAGTCAAGAAATATAGACTAGGGTCTAAGACTGAATGAACTTTGTAACTTTTATAACTTTCCCCCATTTAGGTTTATCCTAACCCTAGAGTCTTTTTCCTATTGTGAGGGTATCCCCAAGTTTTAGCTTATTTTTGTATCATTTAAAATTTTTTTTTTTTTTACCACATCTGCATGTCACCTTACCATTATTTACTTAAAGTCACTTTTTGACTTAAATAAATAAAGTTATTTTAAAATGTGTCATCAGGATTTAAAAAAACCACTTTTCACTGTGCTACAGATATTATCTCGATTATCACCAGGGTCCCCTTCCTGACTGATTCAGAAGGATGTCTGTTCTTGGATAAACAACCTTCCTGGTCAATCCTTCTCCTTCTGGGCCCCCTCATCCCCCTAGTCCCCACGTCCCCACCATGCTTCACCCAAGTCTACAGGCCATTACCAGTTCTTCATCTTTTACCCAAGACAGCCAACTCTGAAACCTTGGATTTATCTGTGACCTTTCCCTCTCCTTGGCTTTCACATATAATTGGTTTCCAAGGCGTCGATATTTCCCAAACATCACTGCTTATATTTTTTTCTTCTCTTTTACAATTGTCCTCATATTACTCTGGAGCATGGTGACCTTATGTATGGATTGGTGCAATTGTCTCCTGTTTTTTTCTTAATTTCTCAAGCCCTACCTTCCTAATTGGGTTCATCCTATATGACACTAGCATATTGATCTTCCAGGAAATAATAGATAATAAGGAATATCCACAAGTAAGAGTTGGCTAGAGAAAATTCACTACTGCTGTCAGGGAGAAGGAACTTATCCTGTGGATGGTAACTCACTCACTCCATCAGAAGGCATGCTGTGTTTCTGAAGTATGCATCTGGGATATGAAGTGAAACCCGCCAAGGCTAAGTGATCCCATTGTTAACTATTCCACGTGAGGATCTAGAAAGCATCTTTAAAGATTGTGGCATCTTGGTGTAAAGGGGCTTGTGAGCATAAGTAGTAATTACATCTCTTCTACCTGAACACAGGGACTTTGGAAATAAAAAGCAAAAATGAGAGATAAATGGTTAGGTATTAAGTGTTTCAAAGAATGAAATTGATTTTCTAGATAGTGGCTTGACTACCATGGCTTGTCAGGAATTTCAAATCTCGTGTTGGAAACATCTCATAACATTATTTCATTCGACTTGTGGTTGCTATTAAATATTATTAAGAAATTATGCAAAATTATTATTTTTTAAAAGAGGCAGTCCTTTCCTGTGGTAACTAGAACTTACTGTTTACCATTGCCAGCCACTTTGCTAAGTGTTTTATATTTTTTATCTTACTTATTCCTAATAACTCTATTACCCTCATTTCACAGCTGAAAAACTGAGTCATAAAAAAGATAAATAAGTTGCCCAAGTACAAACATCTACTTAAGTTGTAGAGGCAGGACTTGAATTGAGATCCTCTAATTCTGGAACTTTCACTCTTTACCTCTTTGCAACACTGCCCTTTTATAACAGCTAACAGATGTCTGGCTAAGTACGAAAACACAGACTGTCAGCTGCAAGGGATGGCTAGGGATGGAGTGTCCCTTACCAAACTAGGAAGAATGGTTTGAACAGAGAGACTTGGAGAATGGATTAAGAGGACTCTAAACTGAAAGAAGGGGAAGCCGGTGTGGCTCAATTGATAGAGCTCCCGTTTACCATATGGAAGGCCCTGGGTTCGCTTCCCGGGGCCTCCTTGTGAGGGCAGGCCGGCCTGCGTGGCCCGGTGGGCTGATGCAGCAAGACCTCACAACAGGAAGCGGGTGTGGCTCAATCGATAGAGCCCCCGTTTACCATGTGTGAGGCCCCGGGTTCGCTTCCCGGGTCCTCCTTGTGAGGGCAGGCCAGCCCACGCCGTGCGGTGGGCTGATGCAGCGGGACCTCACAGCAAGGGGGAGATAAGCAGACACGGAGAAGATGCGCAGCGAGTGGACACGGCGAGCACGAGCAGCAAGTGGGGGATAAATAAATAAATAAATAAATCTTAAAAAAAAACAAACAAAAAACTGAAAGAAGAAGTGTTTCACGGGGAGGAGAAGAGAATGTCCAATAAGACTTTGTGGTTTATTGTGGGATTTTGTGGGGCACATCAGAAATGCCATTAAAAAGTAGCATGAAAAGTATTCCTGTGACCGATCCCCCCAAGTCCTCACTAAGTATTTTGTATTTATTTGTGTTAATAGCTCAAGATAAATTATTAGCCATGAACTTTACCCTGCATATGGACATTTGAGGCCATGAAGTTAAGCTCTAGCATTTCTGGCACAGGAATGTGTTAACAATATACTCCAGCAAGACTGGCCAGAATTGGAGGGAAAAGAGACATAACTTTAAACACAGCTAATAGAACTGGCACAGAGATGTAATAGAGGAGCAATGCCAGTCTTCAGCTACCACATACATGACAGAACATCTCATTCAGTAAATAAAAGTAGAGAATTTGATAAATCCTTAACTTATTGACCGCTTCTACACTCAGAAGCTTATTAGTGCAATAAAGTTCTAAATCATGACCAAGAAGACAGAGAAATTATGTAGAAATAATGATGATCCTATGAAGAACCGACTGGCTATTGCACTGACACAATAGCCAGTGAGAGGATTGTTGGGCATTTTAGCAGGGAGAAATGGCAGTAAAAATCTGTTTCAAATTGGAAGGAAGTTTAAGAGGTGGGGGAAGCCCTAAACACCCAAATTCTCACAAAACAACTATGAGTTATCTATTGTAATTAGAGTTTTAAAAATATAGAGAAGATAAAAGAAGAGATATATATCCATAGATAAATATGAAAGTGGCATGTGGCTATAACAATAATACCAAGAAGACTAAGATCCAAAATGAGTTGATGCCCGTGAATAATACTAACAACAAAAAAGTATTTTTCATGTTGGTTTTGCAGCAAAGAGAAAAAAAGGAAGGATAACCTTGTCATTATGGATGAATAGTGTGATGACAACAGATGACAGCGCTGCCTTAACTTATTTTTGGAACAAGATTGAGGTTTTAAATAAACAGAAATATAACAAAGAGAAAAGGAAACTGATAAACTTCTTTGCTTCTCTTAAAGCTGACAAAGAGAATGATCTTTAGTTTATGAAGAAGTGAAAAGGAATTGATAAAAGAAACTTGAAGCCCAAGACTGGTAAAAGATTTTGAGCCAACCTGATAGGTTAAGCCTGTTGTTTTAGACACACTGATTCCTGCAAATGAGGTTTCTGCAACCCCTGTCAGCAGCGACTTTGAGGAGCTGCTGCAGTCGGAGAGGTGCCAGAAGCCGGAAGACTAAGATCTGAATTTTATCATTTTCGTGGGTAAGGGTTGTGGTTTCCACAATGTATGCACTGATCTTGGACAAAACTCCAGAATAATTAAAAGATCATTAAAAGGATCATGGGTTTCAACTCTTATAAAAGGAAGCAGTAGTCACTTGGAGCCAGTGTGGGTTCCCTAAGGACACATCATGGCAGATCAACCATGTTTCTTTTCCTAGATTACTAGACTGAACATTAGAAAAGTGTTAGACCTGGTGTTCAACACAAGAGCCTCATGGTGAAGAGCACAGACTCTGGTGCCAGATTGCTGGAGATGGAATCCTTACTCTACCATTTACTAGCAGGGTGACCTCGGGCAAATTACTGAGCTTCTTATCTGTCCTTATCTGTAAAGTGGGGATATTGGCAGCACCTACTTCTGATTGTTGTTGTAAGGATTATATGTGACATTGAAATATAAAGCACTTAGAACAATGCTTGGCACACAAGATAATTCAATAAAATTAGTTATTATCATCTGGATTTTGGCAATTCATTTATGAAAACTTGACAATGATAGTTTTGTAGACAAGATTACAGTCAGGCAAGCAGCTAGGTAGATTTTTAATTACTTATCCAAAGGATACATTAGTGGGTGAAAGTTCCTAGTGGGGAGCAATAGGGCTGTGACCATTTCAGTATATTTCCCAAATTTGGATGGTGGAAGTCTTACTGATTGGATTTACAGATAAATAACCCAAAACTTGATGGGTAAGATTTGGTTGGTTTGACCTCAGATGAAATTTAATTGGGAGAAATGTATGTCATCCCATACATGGGATGACATGACAACAGTAATATGAAATGACTTCAGGGTTTTAGACTAAAATGTAGTTTTGAGATAGGAAGATAAATGCAATCATAGCTTGTGTTGATTGAGAAATACCATAAAAGAGGATCATCTTTCTCCTAGCTGATCTGATCACATTGCACTTCAAATATTTGTTCAGATCTGGGTGTTCCACCTCAGGAGGGACACTGACAAATTGAAACCTGGAAGAAAGCATTCAAGATGACAAAGCACAATACTTCAAAATCATGTCATGTGATGTAGAGTTTAAGCGACTGGGGATGTTTATCTGGGGGAAAAGCAGGCCCAGGGGAGTCAACTGTATTCAAATATTTCACTGTCTGTCATATGGAAGAGAGCTAGATTGTGTCTGTTTGGTTCCTGAGGTTTGAATTGAGACTAATGGATGAAAATTTTTAGGCTCAATATTAAGGAAAGGAAGGAAAGAAAGGAGGAAGGGAAGAAGGACAGAAGCAAGAAAGGAAAGAAAGAAGGAAGGAAGGTAGGTAGGAAAGAGATTCCAATAACTGGAAGAGTTCAAAGAGAAAGTGGGCTGCTTTAGGGTATATCCAACTTCTCTGTTTCTGACTGTTTTCAAGCCAGGTTGGATGACCACTTGGCAGAGATACCCTAGAGGGAACTGAAACATTAACTGAATGGTTAGATGGAATGTTCTGTATTCCTTGAGCTTTCATTATTCTTTATCACTCCCTTAACCAAGAAGTTGCAAGAGCTCTCTCTCCTTACTACTGTGTCAAGCCCAAACCCTCTACCTAATTTGTAAGAACCTCCATTATCTGGCCTCCTTCTACTTACTCAACCATATCTTCCTCAAAGAGAGCCTCCCTGCTTTCTTCCTTATATCTAGTCTCAAAAGAAACAAAGAGAAAAATATCTTTAGATGAACCATTACCATGAATTTTGCATATTTTCTAGGAAGTCTAGGAGAACAATGCTCCCAATACCTATAATGATTAAAAGGCAATTAATTATTTATGAAACACTAATATATTTAATTTTTCCCAAGCAGTGGTAATGGAAAATAATGTAACTGTAAGAAGTACAAATTAACATTGCTCAAAATAGTTATATATAAGGCATTAAGATTCTTCTAGCTTGTGCTTATAACCACTAGTCATGCCAAACTTTAAAAGGTTAAGGATAAGTTCTATTAAAAATACCAATCAAGGAGAATAGACTTACAGAGAGAAAATATTATATTTCCTTTTTAATATTTTAAGGCAATAAATTAAAATTTTATAAATAAATAGTAGTATTTTTATTGCTATGACAGTGTGTACATAAAACTTTAGGAATGAATTTAGAGAAAAATAATTTCATCTTTAGGCTTTACATTGTTACAAAATATACATAGAAATTAGGAGTTTAAATATGAGATGAACCATTGGATAACTCTGTTATAACTTTCTTTAACAGCACACTTTATATTTTTTTAAAGGTGAAATCATTGGAATTCTTGCAAATCAGAGGAAAAGAAGTTAAGCGAGTACGAAAAAATAAATTCGAAATTCCACAGCAGAAACTAAGAAAGTCTTTAAAATCCTCGTGGGATCAAAAACTATCTAAGAAGTAACTTCCTTAAATTTACAGATTTTGCTACCTGAAGAGAAGTTATTCAGTAGAAAAATTAAATTTTTAGAAACTCATAAGTGAGATCCGAGTTAAGCCTTTTTGTAGGAAAAGCTGGTGGCAGATTTTACAGTTAGGATATGTATGCTGTACTCCATGCTTCTTTCTACTCCTGTTTTGACCAATGCACTCACATTGGTGATACAACAATAGCTAGAATAGTTAGAATAAAAATAGCTATTTGTGAGACTAAAGACAATTAAATGTTATTACCATGTTAGAGTTGATTTTTTTGTCATACAATGTCTGATTTGGATTAACTGCTTATTTTATATATATATATATATATATTTTTTTTAATGATGAAGCAAAATAAAAGACAGCACAAAATGACCATAGGCTAATCAATCTGGCAATTTAGAGGGCTTTGCTTTTATCTGCTATTGTTTCATGTTTCATTGCCCACCCGCCCCCCCCATATTTTTAGCAGAGTTGCTTACTACACAGGAGTACAACTATAATTTTGAATAGTAGTATGTAAACACAATTTAGATTATAGTTTACCTTTTGCCATTCACTTTGCTGAAACTCTAATTTTCTCCTTATTTCACCACTAGGTTTTTATGGCTTAGTTTATTCTAGATTCTTCTTCATTTAAGTCTTTATGGAGGTTTAAGAAGCTTTAATTATTAGCTTTTGTTGTTGCTTAGGGCACTGAAAGGTGTGCTGGACATGGAAGACAACCCTTTTACGGCCAGCCTTGAGTTTGTAAATGGATATTACTTACAATTAAGTAGCTGAGAATAGACTCATGGGAAAAGAATTCCAAAGTTTATGAAACAGTCAAATTGGCATTTAAGTGACCCTGTACATGCCATTGCTTATCTGTATTGCTTTAAGCTCATTTAGTTAGTGAGATTATGTATTAAAACAAATAATGACAGCAGACAACAAGTATTTTACCTTCAATAAATAGTTACTGTCAGATTATCAATGGTGCAGAAACTTCTTGATTTTTTCCCTAAAAAATCCTTGCATTTAGTGCATTAAGCAAAGTAGTGTGGCCACACACAGAGTCAGTCTTTTCTTTTTTATGTCTTAGTGTTTCAAAGAATGACAAATAGTCCTGCTTAAGGAGAGTGTGCTATAAAAACACACAGCCCTTCTTGAACATACCAAAAATATTTGTAGCTCTTATTGATATATATATATAGTACTGTTTTAATTCATTATAAGTGAAACTGGAAATTTTTGTTAGAGAAAAACAAATGTGAGCTGCAGAGGAGTAAAAAAAATATGACTTAAAAAACTATAATATAAAAGAAAATCTTGGAAAAAATGTTTCTGAAAATGTTGCTATCACTGCTTCTCTTTTCTTTCCCTTCCTCTCTCCCTCCCTCCCTCCCTGCCTGCCTGCCTACCTAACTTTTTTCACCAGTGGCTAGTCCCCAAATTAAGCTGTTTTCCTGGGAATCCAGCCATCTATTGAAAACACATTGCCATTTAGCTCAATAACCAAGGGATTGTCAAACACTGTGCTATATGATTAAGGTGTTATGAGGAGCATAGGAATTCAAATTGGTTGTGCTGCTTTTTCAAGGAAAAAAATATCTGAAATGTAGTATTAAGCACATTCCACTAGCCAGGACCTGTTCCCAGGCAGAACGACGATGTAGATGGGCTTACTATCAGAGCTCACTTCCTCTCCTCTTTGTAAAAAAATTTAAGTCTTTTTCTCAGGAACCCAGAGTGCTCTGCTGCTCTAGCTGCCTGGACACACCTTTTCACTTCACCGGTTGGGTTTCTAATTTGAGAGGTAGATGGAGAATTAGGATAGTGTGGATTTAAAAAAAAATCGCACAAGGGAAGAGCAGTTTTGAGAAGGGGTCGTCAATATTGTCAACTGTGTCTTGGAGGTCGTAGAGAACACTATCTTTAAGAGTTCATTTGATTTGATGAAAAGAAGGCCATTCAGTTCATGGAAGGGTGTAGCTTTAAGTAGGGAAGTGTGGGGATGGAGTAGTGGTGGATAAGGTCCACTTCCATCTCAGGAGTCATGGATAGGCATTAACAGGAAAGAAATTTGGCTTATCCTCAGCAATGTTGTGTTAGGATACCAGCAGTCACTCGCCCATTTTGGGACCTATCTAAAACAAGCCCACGCCAAAATAAGGATATGAATACCTCCCATTCATATTGTGAGAGTTAAAGAGAATGTGTGTAAAGCACCCAGAACAGAGCCTGGCACATAGTAGTTGCACAGTAAGTATTTGTTCATTGGATGGCAAATGGCACTGGGGATTAAGAAAGCAGATTTTCCTATCTCTTTCTCTACTTTGAAAGGCAGAGAGAAGCAAGCTCCAGCAGAGTGTAAAGCAGGGGTTCTTAACAAGGGGTCCATGAGCTTGAATTGAAATTCAAAAAAACATTCTGGTGGGGATGTGTTGGCGTGGGTGTGATATGTTTATTAAATAATACACAGTATAGTGTAGACTTAGTAAGGGGTTCGTGGTGTTCACCTGACAGGCAAAGGGGTTTGTGGAACAAAAAAGATTAAGAACTCCTGGTGTAAAATCAGATGCCACACTGATTTAGGGAGACCTGGGGTTCCAACTAGGCTAGTTAATGAATAATGTACTACATTGTTCTACTTCTTCAGAGACATTAGCCCTTGAGTAGAGTTCCAGAGGAGTAATGCCTGATGCCTGGATATGTTGTCACTGACCAAGTTGGAGAATTCAGGAGAATAAGAGGTTTAAGGTGGGATGCAATGAGTTTGCTTTTAGACCTGTTGATGCTAAGGTGCTTGTGAGACATGTTCAGCAGACAGTTGGATATATGAGTTTGAAGCTCAGGTCAGTGGTCTGAGACTGTGATACTAAGTTTGTTATAAACTATTAATATAGTTTTAAATCATAAATTTAAATACACTTAGACATCATTTGTAGAGCCTGAACTAAACTATTGAAATAAAATGTATTTTACATCTAAAGATCAGAAGATAATAAAAGAAGCCCACTTTCTTTTCTCCTTTGCAGTATTCCACAAGCTCACCCCATCAATAACCATCACGACCTATGCACCACTGTCCCAGCCCAGGGGCTACCCATTGACTTGCACCTGGCTTCTCGAGTGTATCATACGGCCGACAGGAAAGGCCACAATACTATCCTTGGGATATTTGGAACATCTTTCTCTGATGATCGCTGTATGGATGAAGAGCAAAGAGATAGGTAAGAGTTCCACCAGTAATTTTGTTTTAAACTAGATTATAAGCTGACTTGATTCTGTTCTAGGACTAGAAGAGGAGCAGGGTTTTGCTCTTTCCCATTCCTTTTCCAGTACTCACATAGACTAGGTCAGTGTTTCCTTTTTCCTATTATGACCATGAACCACCACTGAACATTACCTAGCCTTTGTGTAGTGGCTTATAGTTCTCAAAGAGTGTCACATGCATTATCTCACTTGTTCTTCAAAACTACTCTGTGGGGTATAGATGTGGAAACCGAGGCTCATAAAAGTTAAACAACTTAGCCAGGCTTATACATCTAAGAAAATCACAGATTTGGGACTTGAATCCAATTTTTTGTACCAGATTTCACTATCTTTGGGCATGCTTGGGTCCAGGGATCATGTACAAAGTCATTGCCTTTTGGAGTTCCTTCCATTACCCCTGTGTCCTGCTTTCCTTTGGAATCTGAGGTTCTTTTGTGGGAGAGTCTATAATATATAGCATCCTCAAAAGAAAGGAGAAAAGAGAAGGCGGTTAATATTTATTCAACAGTAACTGTATTCCAAGCCCTGTGCTGTGTACTATTTAAATCTTAAACTTTAAGGAAAAATTTATAATTTCCATTTTATTCATGAAGACACTGAGGCTCCATAAGATCAGGTAATTTGCCCGAGATCTTCTTTCTGGGTAGTGGTTAGAATCCAGATTTGTTTAACTCGGTTTTTCTCAACCTTTTTTCATTATTACCCCCTAAAGGAGCCTGTTTAGACTCCCCCCCCCTTAATTGTCCTTCCCCATGAAGATTGTTCTTAATTGTTTCATTTTTATAAAAGTTCATTCTCATGAATATATTAGATTCATGCAAAAAATACATTTTTAGGATTTGTTTATCTCTCATAAATTTATACAGCTAAAGTATTTAGTTTTAATTTATTAGGTCAATGTTTGCTAACTTTTTGAAAAATAATCATGTGTCAAAAACTTGGAAATTTCGAAACTGCTTCATTATCTCCAGTATAAAATAATAATTCCTCATGACATCTCTTTGGAAGGGTTCTTAAAAGCCTAAAGCTGGGAGCAGAAAATAAAGACATAAACATGATCTGGTAATCATGAAATGATATTTTGAGCCTTTTCCGTAGAACTCTACAAACCAAGCATAATTTTGAAGACTTATAGCTTCTATTACTCATGCAAAGTGTTAAAAATGCTGATGCCTTTCCAATTCCAAAATTTTTTTCTTCAAGTAGATGTCACTTTCATTTTTCAAGAAACTCAATAAATGTTCTATTTGATGATAATTTTTGGCAATTTGTTCTAGGTCTCAAATAAGAAGTTAATTTAGGTACCAAATATTTAATTCTCTAGTATCCATCTCTTGAAGATAACCTTGCTAAACATAGTGTATACTTTTCAAAATATATGTCTTCTGAGCTTAAAAAATTTGGAGAAATGAGTTTTTTTCTGCATTAATAAGTGTCCTCAAGAAAGGTAATTGTAAACAGGAAATTAATACCCTTTCACTTGGTGGTTCTGTGTGTGTGTGTGTGTGTGTGTGTAATGAGCAGTTAACTCCAAAGTATACTACTACTTGAAGTTATATAATTTCAATGCTTTCCTATTTTGGTGCATTGCAGTTGTTATTTGTGGCAAACAGCAAGGACGTTTTAGTGGTATATTAAGGGTACACACTTAGTTTACTGGAAATAGAAATGTGCTGTTCAAACTTCTGTTTATTTTGCCAAACAAAAATTTTCATGAAAACAATAGAAACATTCCACACTGACCACATTTTCACTTTTAAAATTAACTTCTAAATTGTATAGAAAAGTTTATAGACATTATTTAGTTAGAATTCTTGACATGGAATTTTAGATTGAGTTTTAAAATTGAGGAAATCATTAAAAGTTGCCATTAAACATTTAGATTAATATTAACAGTTTGGTGAACAGCCTTCCAGACATCTCTCTATATGTACATGTTTAAACCATACATGACTGTTTCTAAACTGAATTTTTCCATGATATTCACTAATTTAACCAAGCTGCAATGTTGGAAAATTCCTAGGAGTGAAATGCTTGATTCACATTTTTTCAAATGTACTTTAAAATTTTTTTCAAAAGATACTTAGATTACATAAATGTTACATAAAAATTACAGGGGATTCCCATATGCCCTGCTCCCTACACCTCTGATGGTTTCCTGAATCAACAACATTCTTCACTAACGAGGTAAATTTGTTACAATTGATGAACACATTTTGGAGCATTACCACTAATCATGGACCACAGTTTACATTGTAGTTTACACTCTCTCCCAAACAATCTTGTAGTTATGGCCAGCTATATAATGGCCTGCATCTGTCATTGCAATATCATTCAGGACAATTCCCAAGTCCCCAAAATGCCCCTGTATTACACCTGTTTTTCTCTCTGCCTCCCCTCAGAACCTCCAGTGGCCACTGCCTCCACATCAATGATATAAGTTCTTCCATTGCTAGAATCACAATAAGTCTGTAGTAGAATACCAGTAAGTCTACTCTAGTCCATCATTCATTCCCAATCCTGAGGATTCTGGGATGGTGATGTCCACTTCACCTCTAATTGAGAGGGGGCTTCAGGATTGGGAATGAATGATGGACTAGAGTAGATGTCTAGGCATCTGAATATGTTGGTGAATTTACTGTGATGGCCAATTTCTCCGTCTTGCTCACTGTCCCCCCCCCCAACTTTTCTCTGATATTTGGTTTAATTTATTCTAAGTCTTTAAAATTGTCCAGCTTAAGTTATTAAAATTGGGCCAGGGGCTCACTAATGGGGTACAGATTTTCTCCCAGAAGTTTGGATTAAGAACCCCTGGGCAATTTTTCTCCTTGCAATTTCCTGGCCAGCCAGCTGAGAGCACCCATTGGCTCACCTTTCCATGGAGGTATTTCTTTCAGTCTCTGCTTTCCTGTGTTTTGGTCTGGCCAGAGCCAAGAAGTGGGCTCTGCTGGCCGAATTCACTGAAGAGAAACTCCCTGACTCCCCCTCCCTTTTCCCTTGTAACAGCTGACATAGAGGCAGACATCTATTTCCCTCTCAGTTGGCTTCAGTGAGCCAGGGGTTTTATACTGGCTTAATGTCTTGAGGGTGGGGATGGGAGCCCTTCCCTGCTGCTGCAGGGTTTAGTAGCTCACATTTGTTGTTTCAGGTTCTTCACCTCTCTGTCCTTCACCCTCCTGGGAGTTGTGTAGCACTGTCCTGGTCTGCTGACTCCTAAAGCAGGTCCCTCAGACAGCTTTTGGCCCTTTCCCTGTTGTTTTTGTGAGATTGCTACCTGCCTACTCCAACACCATCTTCTCGGAAACTCATCATGTCATTTTTATAATTAAAAACTGGAAATAGCTTAATTGTTCATCAATAGAAGACTCTTTATGGTGAATCCAAATGATGGGATGCACTGTAATTGTGATAAAGAAAGAAGTATATGC
>JAQZBX010021300.1:0-32392 GCA_029593785.1 Cabassous unicinctus
TATATATATATATTTTTTTTTTTTTTTTAAAGGTGCTTAGATTACCTAAATATTACTCAGAAATTACAGGGATTCCCATGTTCCCCACCGCCCACACCTCCAACAACATCCCACACCACCATTCCTCATCCGTGTGGTACAACACCCGCAATGGATATACACATCCTGGGGTGGAGCCGGTGGCCACAATTGCTTTTTATGTCATAATTGGTAGCCATGCCACCAGGATCATAAAATCACTCAGAAGTAATTGGCTAAGGGATCCAGCACTTTACCCTACTCAAATCTTGGTTATACCAGCATAAAGGGTCCTGCAGACAGAAATGGAAAGAGACATTAGGGATGTCTCCAAGCCCTGAGAGCAGGTGGGACAAGTGGGCTCAGGCTTACATGAATAGGCAACAATAAAGACCAGATTGCTGCCTCCCCCTTCTCTCATTCTTTGACTTGACCTGTCCTAACACTTCAGAATGCAAAAGCAACCCCGGCAGCAGGAGCAGGGGACATATTGTCTTATAACACGTTTGTGTCTCCAGAGGAATCATGTACATGTAGACAATAGTTTTATTTTCTGATCACTGGAATCCATTTACTGATTATTTTTCCCATTTGCACAAAATTATTAAAACTATTCATTATACATAATTCTACATTAAATGTAAATCTAATTTTCATATAATACATATTATAAAATGTATTTTACAAGAAGAAAGTGTTGGTATGTATAATTAACTTTTATAAATACTAATGATTTATATTATTAATATAAAATTAAAGTTTGTCTTTTCTATACTATTTCATCTTTTTGGATAATTCAGCTAATCAGTCAATATTCCCCAAAGCCTTTTCCCAATTTTTCAGCTTTTCATTACTTTAAAAATGGTTCATTAAACCATTTGGGACACCACTGTTATTTTATGCTTTCATAGTCATAAAGTCACCCATATTTTTTGGGTCAAATTAAGAATCTTTTAAGATCTCACTCCCTTCTGGCTACTAAGAACCACAGGTAAATCAGAGCAGAAAAGAGGGCTCCTACACTTCACATTTAAGGAGGAAAAAGGCATGTGCTCTATTCCTAAGACTCAAGAACACAAGGTATAAATTAGGCCATGGTTGAAAGGGGCCAAACTCTCAGGTCCAACATTTCAATGAGAAAAGGCTCATGATCTAGTACATCAAAGGTTGTCCTTCCTCAAGCATCCTCTTTATATATTTAAAGAAAGATGATTCACCAAAGGCATTCCTAGCTAATCACTTTATGTACAACTGAGAACTAAGTCTGCATCTGCCAAGACTCAATTAGAGAATTTTAAAATGTATTACTCTTTAAGAGGGGCTAAGAAAAAACCCCAACAACAACTACTGCACCTGAAAATTTTGGCTGTGCATGGGGAATTGGGCAACAGAATATTGTTTCAAGAGAACAATAGATCTTCCAGTAGATCCACTAGAGACTTGAGCAACAAAGCAACTACTGGAAAGTCTGGTAAACCTTTGCATGCATCTGGAATTGATAGGAAGAAATGACACAGGGCCATTATTTGTCTTATATGAAATCAAAAAGTCATCTTGTTGAGTGCTTTATTTTTTTTTCCTAAGGATATTTGTATTTCAACATAGTATAGTTCTTTCTTGTATGCAGATGTACATGATAGATGAATAGAGCAGGGGCCCATGGTTTCAATGTTCTCACCCTCCAAAAGTGAATTATAGCAAGATGTTGCTAATTACACAACAGTTCTTCTAAATGAAAGCTCATAGTAACAAAACTCACAGTAGGGGGTTTTAATGGGTACTATTATAATATTGTGTAATCGAATCTTTAGCCCTAGAAGAGGTCTTCAACTTTTAAAGTTGATGTCAACGAAACCCAACCTGGGAAGGAACCGTGAAATTAATTAGAGTAATAAATAATACCAGAAACCAAAATAATTTCCTTTTTACTACATTTCCTCCTCCACACAATTTGTATATTTACTACCAAAGACTGTTTTTTATTTGCCATCCCATCAAGACTTAAGAATTCACTTGTCAGATGAAAATGCTTTATGTCACATTGAATGGAATATCAATTGTCTCAAGATAAGAGTTCATTTTTACTTTCTCTGAATATTTACACTATCATAAATGTTAATTATAGCTTATTACTAGCTACCATGTTTTCAAGCACCTATCCAGGCACTGTTGTGGAACTTTAGCATTAAATTAATGTTCACAACAACTCATGTTGTACTGTAATATTCCAACAGATAGGGCCATAGAGGTTTAGGAATAAGTACCTTGGTAGGGTCACACAGCTAATAGGTGCTGAGCAGGTATGAAAAGACAAGGTTGCATGAGTCTGTGATACAAGAGCTGTTCCCTATATGGTTGTTACCTCTTAAATACACTTTTCCTCCTAATTAAGTGGAATTGTAGAAATGCTGAAAGCCCTTAACAGACTCTAGTTCTGGATCACTTGTTAGGATCTCAAGTCACTAGATGAACTCATCAACTTTTATAAGTATCTGGTGCTTCAAGCAAATAACAGAATTAGCTTTCCTTTTGGATAGAATCTCCTTGAGCAGAAGGTCAAGGTGAGTTTAGATTGCTGCCTGGCTGTTCAGGCCAACACTGAGACAATTCTAAATCTTAAACTGCTTCTCAACAAAGGCCATTACTGGCATTTGAAGTGAAGCAATTCTCTGTAATGCTGGACTGTCCTAATAATTGCAGGACATGTTGCATCTCTGGCTGCCATCCACTAAATATCAGTGGTGCCAAAAGACTCCCCCACAAACGCAACCCCTGCCAGAGGTGATACTGCCCCTGGTTAAGAATCGCTGAGCTATTCTTACAACCCTTTATTGTCAGCAGGCAGTGGCCATCCAGCTGCAAAAACCAATGCTCAGCTTTTTCTGCAGTGTCGCCTCATCTGGTCCTGGCCCAAGAATGTCAGGAGCAGGTAGGTAGACAGTTTGGGACTAATCCCCTGCTTTGTGGCCAAAAAAAACATTAGATCTAGGAAGGAGGGACTAAGAGTCAGATTAAAACACATAGGAACAGAAAGTCGGCCAGTCTCCATACTGAGTCATCATCATCAGTGGGTAGAAAGGAATGAGAAAACACATTCGGAGGTCCATGTTCCCAGTTCAATAGAAGAAAAGAGCAGGAATAAAGCCCAATTCAGGCTCCCATCTGACGGTCTGTCAACTTGGGCATGCTATGTGCTCATGATATGGCAGTTTTCTGCCTGGAACCCAATGGTCCCTCTGTCTTTACAATCACTCCTGTCACCTGGTGACTACTCTTAGGCCCCAAAGAAGATAGGCAACTGTCTACTTTCATGTCTATTGTAACCTATCCTTAAACTATGTCACTAGGAAGACCAAAGAGCTTGATGCCGTTCAAGCATATTTTGAGTTATATTTTTGAAAGAGCATGTTTGAGCAATGACACATAAATTACATCCACAAAGCAAATTAATTATTTGCAGATATGTAGTGTAATTATATGGGTTTATGTTATCCATCTGTGAATCTTAGTCTCCCCTGGTGCATGAACTGCTTACAATAAAAATGGCTTAATAGCTTTAAGAAAAATTTATTATGCTTACATTTGCACGAGAATAAATTCTTCACTATTTGATGCCATTCATGGGCTTATATGGGTATACAGGACGTTGAAGAGCCAACTGGTTCATTTCTGGAACTTCAAGAGGAATCACATCTAAACAAATCCCTAAGGAAGGTGTCAAGGCAGTGCCACAGTCACCTGAAGAAATATTTCATATCTAATATCTTTTACACTCAAGAAATTCTTCTGTTACTGGATTTACATTTTGCTGTGACTATTTAAACTATTCACAATCATCTGATGCTCAATGATGCTGGAAAACTGGTTGTCTCCTCTGTGTTAAAATACATTCTGACTGAGAGTTTTTATTCAGTCATTTCTGCCTCCTCTCTAGGCTGAGTAATATCAGTACATTTAGATTTTTTCTCAAAGGCCTTGTTTCATAAAACTTAATAATTTTTAGTAAATCCCATACAGATTTCTCAAACTCATTTGTTTTGGTAAAGACAGTCCTGCACCAACACTCCAGCCAGTGCGAGATTTTATATATGGGAAGATCATCTCTGAGGTCCTTTGAATTTTTTGCTGTTTGCACTGGCATCATGCCAGCTTTTAATTGACAGCATCATGTGACTGACTGTGAGCATTCGATGTCCAAGAACCTCATAATAATGACACAGTGAGGTAAGGGATGACTTTGCAAATGCAAAAGATATGGAAAGAGGTTTCAAAAATGGGAAGGAACGGTTACCTTTACCTTGGTGTTAGGGGATACTTTACAGAAGTGGACTCTTCATCTTCAAGAAAGAAAAGGAGATTTCCCTAGTGAAAGGAGGAGTTACTTTTAGAAGGAATATGATATAAAAAGGCATAGACAGTAGGAACCTAAAATAGATTCAAGATATTTCATACAGTTCAGCATGATGACACACAGGGTGAAGGGGATGACATTAGGGGAAATGGCAAGTGAAATGTATTAAGCATCCTTGGTGCGTGGGATGCATCACATACATGACTTCATTTAATTCTCACAATGGCTATACACACTGACCCACATTTACCATGAAGAAACCAAGGATCAGAGGGGTTAATCCTTTGCCCATGCGCACACAGATAGTGAGTGGCAGAGCCAGGATGAGGACCCAGGACTGCTGATGGTGGAGGACATGCTCTGCATTTATCATCACATCACTCTCTCATTCCAAAAGTGGTGCATGGGCAGGCAGTGGTCAGATCATGGGGGCCTTGCACTGCTAAGGACTTTTTACTTTCTTCTATAAACCAGGGAGGGTTAGAAAATTTTTTAGAATTTTATCTTCAGAAAAAATGTTTTTTAAAAAATACTCTTGTGATAGGGGTAGGAAGAAATTTTGTGAGAGTAGGGAATGGTTTTAAGAACATGCCATAAAAGCAATAGCCCAGATCAGATTCAATGAAGCAGTTGCAGTGAGGATGACATGGAACAGAGAGATTTCCAGCTCTCTGGAAAGTTTTCTCTCCAGGGCTTGGTGACGGCTCTGATGCGGGAATGAGGGTCAGTGAGGAGTCTGGGATCATTCTCAGGTTTCTGTCTTTGGCAGAATGGGGTGGTGGTGAATAGTGGTGCTATATACCAAGACAGTAACTGCCAGAAGAAGCAGCCCATTGGGAGGTAAAAGATAGAGTTCAGTTTTCAGACATCTTGAATTTGAAAAAGAAATGTCTTAGGTATTGGAGTTCAAAATAGATTAGGGCTGGCACAGAAGAAAATCATGCTGAGGAAAGACATGAAGTCAAGAAAGCATGGGCTAAGGAGAGAAGCCCTAGGGCAGCAGCTTCTTTAAAGTAGAAAGAAGATGCAGAAGAGGAAGGAAATCCAAAGAACTGACCCAAGAGGTGGAAGTGAAGCAAGAAGATGTATCTGTTTTAGTTTCTGGGCTATGAAACCAAATATTATATACTGGGTTGGCATAAACAACAGGAATTTATTGACTTTCAGGTTTGAGACTATGAGTAGTCCAAAATTGAGGCATCAATAAATAAATGCTTTCTCCCCAAAGACTGTGGCCTTCTGGGGCTGGCTGCTGGCCATCCATAGCCCTTGGCTTTTCTGTCATATGGCAATGCACATGGCAGCATCTTCTTTCTCTTTCAAGTTCAGTAGACTTCCAGCTTCTGGGTGCATCCCGTGGCTTCTTTTTTTGGGTCCAATTTCCTTTGCTTTAAAGAACTTCAGCCATATTGGGTTAAGGCTCACCCTCATTCAGCATCTTCAAAAGCTCTATTTACAATTGGGTTCACACCCACAGGAGCAGGGGTTGGAACCTGAACATGCTTTTATGTGAGGGACATGATTCAGTCCCCAGCAGTATATTAGAATCTGAGACAGGAGAGTACTAAAGAATAAATAATGACCAGCACACACAAATGCTGCAGAGAAGGCAAGCGAGATTCAGATTAATAAGAGTCTATCAGCTTGAACAATTGCAACTTTAGCAGTAATGCTAAGAGCAGTTTAAGTGAACTGATTTGTAGTGTAAAATGATGGTGGTGAGTTGAAGAATTCATGGGAAGTAAAGAAGAAGAGATAATGGACTAAAGTGAATTTTAAGAAGTTGGAGCATAAACAATGACTTGAATATGCAGAAATCTTGGGATATGTTCATAAAGGTAACTTCACTATCTTTTAAAATCTCTTCAATGGGCATAATTCTTCCTTGGCCTTAGGAAAAATCTTGGACAAATTCCAAGACTTTTCTTTGGGCTAATAAAAATTATTGTGGCCACTTTAAGTCACAATTCTAGTCTCATTTCAATAAAATTAAAATTGTCCAGAGCAATTTACCAAACAAGTTTTCAATATTTACTCACAGGTAAAATTTGATCCCTCCCTCAGTGAGGAGGAGAATTTCAGGCAGGCATCTTGGTCCAATTTCTGTGCCTCCCAGATTCATCTTGCCCCATTCCTTGACTTCCAAACCTCAGTCACTTGCTAACCATTTGTATTGGCATCAGGCTAACTTTTAAAAACACGTGACTGCATTTCCCATATTCAAATGACTCACTGTTATGACACAGTGAGATAACGGCTGACTTGGAGATTGTATAAGATATGAAAAGAGGTTAAAAAAAAAAAAAAGGAGGAAGAAGTTATTACCCTGTCTTGGGGTTAGGAGGTAGATTTACCCTCTTGCCTCATCTCCTAATACTATCTGCTCTTTCTGCTTCCCTGTGTACGCCATGACGGGATCACCGAGGCCCCACACCTAACCTGCCCCATTGGAACCTGTGAAGGGAGTCTTGCTCTCCTACCACTTCCAAAGGCAAGGAAGATATTCATTGCAAGGCATAGTGTCTGGCTCTCCTAGTGGCTGAAGGACCCTGAAGGAGCCTGGGACACAACCTGGAAGGATTAAGGCTAAGTCAGTTAGTGACTCATGAATTAAACTTGGACCAAAGAAAGTTAAGAGATGGGAAAAATCCATTAGATGTCTGCCTCTCTATTACTTCTGTTGAGGGTATGTTCCAAGGCATGATGGTTTCACAAGGCCTGTCTGGAAGACATGCCCTGGGAACAAGAAAGTGGCTATGCTGTCATTTGAAGCTATGGCATGCTCAATAGCATACCACCTGGTATAAGCTTTTGCTCTTTCCCTGCCTCACTTCCCCATTTCCTTCCTCTTGCTGTCTTGAATCTGTATCTCCCAATAAAGTCTTAGCATGTAAGTTTTCAATAAGAACATATAAAGTAAAAAAAGATGTTTGTTTTCTCTTGGTTAGTTTCCTAATCTTCAAAATGGAGCTTATAATATGTACTCACAGAGAAAGGTGTGAGAATTAAATGAAATAGCAAATGTAAAAGGCTTTAGCTGTACCTGACGAGAGAAAAAACAGAAAGAATGTGGAATTTGAATATAAAGCTAGAAAAATTAAGGTTTTTAGAATCATGATGTAGTTATTTGATCAACTGAATTCTCAATCTTTTTTCAGTGACTTTGCATTAGAGAATTTATGCTCCAGAAATTTAAATCCCCTTTCCTCTCATGGTGCCTGCAAATTGACCGTAAGATTGATCTTCCACTTTTGTTCTCTATAATTTTCAATGTCATTCATATATCTGTATGATTATTCATAACATTTGAGCCCATGCCTTTACTCTTTTCAGGAACATTCTGATTCTTTACAGGTTTTCATAATAACCACTATCCATAGACTGACTTGGGCCAGTTGCTTTGTTAAATTGCAATTCATCATGCAGATCTATAGACTTTGCTTTTCTACTACGGAAACATTCACCTTTAATAAAATAATGATAAGAATAAAAACTCCTAAGGGATCCCGAGTGCTTACTATGTGTAAGGTGTGGAGCTAAAGATGTTATTTGCATTATCTCATTTAATACGCACAATGATCATATAAGACAGGTATTTTTACTGTCTGCATTTCATAGATGAAGAAAACGAGGCTTAGAGAGCTTAGGTCTTTTCTGAGACCATTTCTCAAAGTTGTGTTAGTCTCTGATATAGATGGAAACTGTTTTTAAAACACAGATATTTTAGAGTTTGTGAAAGTAACCATAATTTGTAAATTCCACTTGGATTTCAAATTCTGAAACCATAAAACATATTTTCTAGTGATTAAATAGATATTACTAATAATGATGGTACAGTCCAATTTCTCTTTAATTTCCATACAAACCCTCTTCCCCTATTTGAGAATTTATTGAAGTTTGAAGCATGATATCCTCATTTTAAAAATGTAGCTCAACATTCCGAAGCATGAAAAAGATGTTTGACCAATGAAAGACAACTCCAAAACAACACATTGTCTGTATGTAAACTTAATCCTGGTCTTCCTTACAAAGGAAGGAAGATTTTTATCATTGCTATGATAGACTTGCAAGTTTTGATCCATGTGGAATAGTTAAGGTTAGTCTATTACGTTTTCCTTTTCTGTAGATATAATGACTACAAATATGCTATTGTAAACAATCTAAAAGAAAAGGAAAAAAAACCCATCAGTAATGTTCACAAAATCAAAACTAAAATGTTAAGTTACTTTTCATTGAGCTGTAATAGCCCAGTGTAAACCAAGCCAAGAATTGTATTTGGTGCTATGTTTTTATTATTATCACCACTTTAAGGATATTAAAATTCTTAGTTTGGGAGTGGATGTGGCTCGACAGTTGAGCACCTGCCTCCCAAATGGGAGGTCCCAGGTTCAGTTCCTGGTGCCTCCTAAAGAAAACACAAAGAGACAACGAGCAGACAATGAACAAGACAATGAGCAAAAAGAAAACCAAATGAGCAGGGAGCAGATGTGGCTCAAGCGGTTGGGTGCCCGCCTCCCACACGGGAGTTCCCAGGTTCAGATCCTGTCGTCTCCTAAGGAAAAACAATCAGACATTGAGCAGACAATGAGCAAAAACACCCCACAGAAAACAATGAGCAAAAACAACAAGAAAACACAAGGGAGCCATCTCGGGGGGGCAGGGCGGGCATGTTAGTTTACCAATTTGACATTCTCCAGTTATTTCTGTCTCTCTTTAAAATAAAATTCTCTCTCTGTTATCTTTTTATTCAATATCTCTTATAAGACTAATCATTTATATCAGTTTTTTTTTTAATGTTCTCTTTTGCACCAAGAAATTTAAATTGTATTGGAAAACCCACACAACTCCCTACTTATCTAAATTACAGATAATTCATATATATTTCACAATAAGCAAAAATCACCATAAAAATTAAATATTCTTCAATAAGCCAATATTCACTAGTGAAAATGGGTGCAATAATTATCCCCTTTCTTTTTTTCCTTTATCCTAACTCTAGCTTCTTCTTCAGATTCTGAATTTATTTCATGGTTCTAGTCAAAGAATCAATAGCTGCAGTTATTCAGGCACTAGCAATTGGAATTCACAGTAATCCTCCCACACACACACACTCTACCATAGCTCTCTGAAGCCTCTAGCATCCTCTGAACAGGCAGAGTATGGCCAGGGCAGCCCCAGGTCCTGCTTGGGAAATAGAATTTGCCAATAGTAAGGCATTTACCTATTTGTTTGACCATACAGTATAATTACATTTATCACTATTAGGTTTTAAAAATACCATCTTTCCAAATAGTGTGTATTTCAGATATTTTGAGAACTGCATCAAGAAATCTCCAATTTAGTTTCATCCTGAAGGGAATGACTATTTATTAGAAGTCTAGACCTTAAATCCCAAAAGAGCCTCTGTGCCACACCAAGAGCTGGGTAGGACTGGAAAGTAAAGGGGAAGGACCAAAAGTTGGGTTCACCATGACCTTCAACTTTACTTTACCACACCTCCCAGGTTTTAATTCTCTCTTCCTTTATTGTCCATGCAGACTTTCCTAGTGATCTTTCATTCATGGTGACTAATAGTAAATGGCTTGTGTAAGAAGGGATACTCCTGATGTCGAGTATCTAAGAAAAAGCTCCAAGCCCAGGAGATTCAAGAGCATGCAGATTGAAGGAAAGTTTCAACTTGGAACAAGATCCCTCAGTGGCATTAAGTTTTACTTTACACTGCTTTATTTATAAAGCAAAATGAAGAGAAATCTTCAACATGGAGTCTTTCCTGGCTGATTATCTTAGAAAATGCAAATCTTCAACAGTCTTCAATCCACTGAGAACATAATTAAGAACTATGATACAGAGAGTTTTCACAAATGTCTTACTAACATATTACTCCTAGATTTGAAATAACAATATAAGTAAAAATATAAAAAGCTTTCTTCTTGAGAAAAAGAAACCCTCCACATTTCTTTATAAAGCATAATAATGCTCCGTTATTAATACTGAATGTTCTTTGGTAAACTACCAAAAAACTGGATTGGCTACCATAAAAGCAATAACCATACAAATGTGAGATTCAATTAAATTGTAATGCTTCCTATTTTTATCCATAGATAGGAAAAAATGGTGAACAATTGTCACAGTATGTAGGTATAGAAATGTGAATGCTTATGTTCTAGTTGGCTAAGCTGCTGAGAGCAGATACCATGAAATGTGTTGGCTTTTACAATGGGAATTTATAAGCTTACAAGCTTACAGTTCTGAGGCCATGAAAATGTCGAAATCAGGCATCAACAAGAGGATAGCTTCCTAAAGACCAGCAGCCAGTGATCCTGGACTCCTCTGTTATATGGCAAAGCACAAGGTGGCATCTGCTGGCCTCTCCCTTCTCTTCCAGGTTTCATTGCTTCCAACTTCTTGCTTACGTTGCTTTCTCTTTTTGTCTGAATTTCATTCTCTTGTAAAGGACTCCAGTAAGAGAATTAAGACCCACCCTGAATGAAGTGGGTCATATCTTAACTTAAGATACTACTCAACAAAAGATTCTGCTTACAATAGGTCCACCCCACAGGAATGGATTAGCTTTAAGAACATACTTTTCTGGGGTCCATACAGTTTCAAACCTTCACAGTGTCTACACCTTTTTTCTTTTGCAATTCTTTAAGGGGACAGAACCTGAGCTATCTTCACTATTGTACACATTGCACCTAGCATGGTCGCTGGAATGGGGTGAAAGCTCATAAACTCGTAATGAATAAGTTAATTAACCTCTGTTGAATCTTCATGTATGCCCCAAACTACTCTGTACAGAGGTTCAACTAAACTTCTGAGGCATTGTCTATTGCCATCAAAGAACATACACTTAAATAGGATAGACAAGGCCTTCTGCATTAAGTTGTTAGGGACACATTAGAGAATAAATATCCTGAGATAACAATGCAAGATGATAAATATGTGGTTAGGTGTGAACAACTGCACTTGATAGCAGAAACAGACAACGGTGTTACATTTCACAAACTGTAGCACCAGCACAGTTCTCTTCCTCTCGTTTCCAAAACAGAGGTGGCCCTGTTACATAGCTATTTGTAGGGTTAAGCCAATTCCAACCTTGAAGTAGATATGGTGAAGCCTCTACCCAGGCCCCAACATGTTTCTGTGCTAATGTTACCCAAAGTCTTGACTGAGACTAACAGGTGTCACAGTATTTATTTAGTTGTTGTCTACCTCATCTATGAGGCCAAAATGCCTTCTGATATCTTTAATACTGACATAATATCTAATAATATAAGTAAACTGAAAGACTATCTCATTGTCCTTGTGTGGTTTTGAGTAGAATGCCATGAGCCATATGGCTGGCCAGCAAGGTCTTTTTCTGAAAAAGGGCAAGAAGTGCTAGAAAGCAGATGAAAAAACTACCTAATTTTCATGACAGGTTTTATTAAAAAAATAAAGAACACTTGTATTGATATTTGGTGAAACCACAAGTAATTAAGAGATAAAACAAGCATGGATTAGAGCATGGAGAATATAATTGTAAGAATCTAATGAAATTCTTTATACCCAAAATTGTTTTGCTGAAAGCCGAGTGCCTTTAAGATTTCCCTCTTTTGGGGCTAAACCAGTAGTTTTCCAACTGTATTCTACAGAAGTGTATGGAGAAGCTTCAAAAGCTACACAAATGTTTACTAGAAATGCAATTTATAAACATATTTTGACAATTTTCAAAACCAATAAAATGCATGATATATATTTTAACATGCTGAAGAACCTGTGATACTCGTCTCGACTCCTAGGTTAACCTGGTTTTATGCAGATCTTGAAACAAAGCTGTCTTCTGCCATCCCTATGCATATATTTGCATTTTGTACAAAAGTGACATTCCTTGAGGGTTTATAGATTTTCTCTGGTCTTTTTAGATGTTCATACCACTGCATATTTTGTAAGATTGAACAAGTGCCAAGAGCATCACAGAGCAGGTATGCTGCTCTCAATCACGTGGGGGCAAGATGAAGGTCTACCTGCCAGTCCATGGCCAGGTCATGAGAGGCAAGATTTTCTCAATTCAATATTGTGCAAGCAAAACAAATTATCTAAAGATAGCAACCATTACCACTGGTTCCTTCACTAACATCTGGGACATCTTCCTCTTGCTCATTAAATCTGGTATTCCTCTACTTCCAATGCTTGACATTTTCATCTTCTGAACTTTATCCCAGGAGCCTCACTTGTACCTGACTTGTTAGCCTTTCTTTAGGGTCTATATTTCCAGTTTTTCAGAGTACTGCATCAATTGCTTTGGGTATGTGCTAGGAATCTAACCATTGCATTAACAAACCATCCCAGAACTACTTTGTGGCATAAAACATTCTATTTGGCTCGTGATTTGCAACTAAGCTGCTCAGAAAGGGCTTAGCTCGACAGTCAATGTTTGATCTTCTTGACATCAGCTGGTATAGCTGGAGAATATACTTTCCAGAAGACTCCTTCACTCACATGTTTTCATGTTTTGCACTGAGGGGCTCCGTGTATATTCTCTCCCTCTCTCTCTCCCTCTCTCTCTCTGTCTATCTGTCTCCCTCCCTCCCTTCCTCTACCGCTCCACATGATGCATCATCCTCCAAGTTCTTGCCATGAAGCTTGACTTCTCATAGTATGGTGAATTCAGGAATAGTTGTGCTTCTTCCATGGCACCTGGCTTCCTAGAGGCTGAAAGCAGAGACTTCCAGAGGATTCAAGGGGCTGGTTCAGCATCATTTCCTCCATATACTATTGGGTTATCACTTCACTGGGGGATCATATGCCCATTTTATTCCCCTGACTTAGAAACCTTCTTCCTCCCACTCCTCCAATTCATGTCTTTCTCTTACTTTAAAGAAAACATTCTTCTGTGACTTATTTGTAGATTAAGTCCATATTGCTAGTAAATCTCTCTTCCTAAAGACTTAGATGCTATCTTCAGATACTATTATGTGTAACGGACATGAGGTGCTTTTCGACTGTCAATCTTTGACCCCTCCCTTCCTATTAGTAATCCAAATTTATTTGAACAATCTGTTATTTTATAGAAATATTTGAAAGTATTAACCAATTCCTACAAATGAAGCCAAACAGACTCTCTTTTCCCTTGCTCAGCCTCAGGACAGACACATTGTGGACATCTGATATAAGTTCAAAGAATCAGACACTTGGTTGGTGAATCTAAAGCGATTAATGCAATGGCATCAGGATAGCATGAGGGCATATTCGTTGAAGCAGCAGTAATGGCAGTGACATAGATTCCAGATCATTCCTGTAATGTGACTTCTTCTAGTTGACAAACTTGGTCCTCTGGCTTCCCATTGAGTGTGGAGTCTCCATAATTAATTCTATCACTGTTTTGTTTTTGTTTTTTTTACTGGAGATAAGCAGGGTTTGTGTCTGCTGCTTGGAACCAAGTAATGCCTAATAGTATTATGCTAATTGTTTACATGAATTGTTCTGAAGATGAACAAGTTAATAAATGAAAAGCTTGTTGAACAAGTCTTAATATAGGGTACTAAATAAACTGAATTAGTATTTTTCTTTATCTTCATCTTTTTCTTCATGCTATCTTTAATTTTATTAGAATTATCATTATTAAACTTTATATATTTTGAACAAGAAATGTGACTCCTAGCATGATAATCAGCACATTGTACTACCAAGCTTCATTCAGTTGCCAGCTTGGCTGACACGCAATAAGACTGCAGTTTTGAGAAGTCAAGGGACTTAGGTGGTTCATACAATAAGCTATCTAGTTCAGTGCTGAACTCTCTAAGAACTCACTAAAGAATATGTTACATTTCACTACATACTTGAAATATTTTAGTTAACTACAGAAAAGAATCTTAATAGCATGGAAATTGGAGATGGAAAAAAGAAAATATCAAAGCTGATTTTTCAGAAGTACAAATGAACCTTTATTCAAATTGGAAGCTAGAAAGAAGTTACCAGTTCTCTGAAATTTTCATCAATAAATTCCACAAAACACAAGGTACAGGGTACAGGGTTTCTTTCAGAGGGATGGGGGGTGGTGATGAAAGTGTTCTGGAATTAGATTGTGGTGATGTTTGCATAACTTTGTGAATATACTTAAAACCATTTGAATTGTACACTTTAAAAGGTGAATTTTATGGTAAGTTAATTATGTTTCAATTTTTTAATAATTTATATATAAGCAATCAACCATGCTGTAAATAACTAATAATAAATTCAAAATATAGGTGTCTCTTTTTTAAGATATTCACTATATACTGCACAACCAAGATCCCTGTATTACTGGAGGAAATTTCTACATCAGAGTTCTTTATTTCTTGGATAGTATCTCAACCTGTCAACTTACGTACTCACTTTAAATGAAAACGTCATCATTCAGATTTCAGGTAAAATCTACTTGTGGAATTCAGTCATTTCTAATGGACACATATTTTATCATATCTGGAGGTTTATCTGGCAACTGTTAGTAAAGTAAAGAGATGGATTGATTCCAACAATATTTAAAGTTGCAGGGTGGGCCAATGTATCAAAAGCACATAAATAAACCAATGACAGCTATCCATTACTTCAACATAGCTGAAATACTCAACTAGGCCTAGGAGCGGTCACATCTAAACATGTTTAAGATCCAGCATTCGTCGTTCTTCTGTTTTACTCCCCAGCACATAAATGGGTACAAAATATGGTAATATTGATGGCTGCAAATAGGGCATAAGGAACATGCTGCCTACATATTATTTTCCTATTTGCATTACCTCTTTGAAAAACATAGATGGAAATATTTCAAGTCCTCAGAGTCAAACTTTAGAAGAAAATTTCACCTGCTTTCATTCAAGGAGCTTGATGGAGATCCCGAGACAGAGGAGAAAGAGGAGAAAAAAAGAAAGGGGAAGGAGAAAGAGGTAAAGAAGGAGAAGATGACAATGACGAAAAAGACAAAGTAGAAGAAGGAAGAGGAGAAGGAGAAGAAGAAGAGGAGAAGGAGGAGAATAGTAGTTAAAACTCACAACATACCAAAATTTATGCTCAGTACTCCATTGCATAAAATGGGAACGGGCCGTTTTATCCTATGGGTCTCTCTCTCGGTCTCGGTCTCTGTCTCTTATGCCCTCTCTCCAAGCAATCTACTTATCATTGTACCCAGGCTTGATTAGATTTATAGTTTGTTTATCTGAGAGCTCAATGCTTTATTGCATCCAGAAGCCAAAATACGTGCACCTCCACAACCCAGCTGAATAAAACAAACTCATTTTGATCTTTGTGTACAAAGCCATCAGCACTGGTTCAAAGTGTAGCGCAGCCAGTTCTGGACGGCAGATGCAGAGCTCAGTTCTTCTCCCCAGCTCTTGGTTTCAATTAGGCTGTCTGCCAAGTGGTCCATGTGCCTCTGTGTGCCGAAACGTTTCTTTGAGGCAGCTTTTTTAAATTAGGAAATAAAGACTTCCCATGTGATTTGCTATATATACAATTTATGACAATTGATTTTATAGTTAAAATACGTACATATTTTACATATTTCTCTCTTTCTGCAAAATAGCAGCTTTCTAACAAGAGAAGAAAATTAGCAAAATGTAAATACTGCATTTCATTTGCCCTTTCCATTCTAAAATTTACCTGAACATACATTAAAATGATATTTAAGACCACTGGGTTTACAAAATTTTAAAAAATTATTTTTTCTTAAAATAGAGAGAGAGAGAGAGAGAGAGACGGTAGGAAACAGGCAAGGATGTTCTAACTTCTAAGAACTATAAATAGGAAAAAAGAAATATAAACCCCAAAAAAGCTGTAATTACCTGAGATCAGCAAGTTCCTCAACCAGAGTGGATATCTTCCTTGCTTTTATTACCTTTTGGGTCCTTGAACCTTCAAACACCGCCTTGTGACCTGGCAGTAGATATAACAAATTCCAAAAGCCAACTTCCAATGTCTAGTTGATCCCTTGTAGAAGCAAAAGCTAAATGCACAGCAAATGTCTGTGCTTCACACCCCCAAATGCACAGATATGTATGTAAATATAGTTCTTACCACGGAGAGCCTCACTTGGCAAAAATCTAGAAACTATTGAAAGCAGTTTTCCAGTTGCCCCAAGCTATTAGTAATAGCTCTCCTGTTGCTACTTAGACAAGGAGACAGCCAAATCCAGTGAAGCCTAGAGGGATAGAATCACCCCAGAGAGAAGGTCCAGGCTGGGTGAAAAGCCAGGAAATCATTAGTGTTGGGGCCTTTTGCAAGCCTTCAGGTCAACTTTGAAGACTTTCCCACACAGGCTTAGAATGCCCCTTAAAGTGAATTAAGGGGCATTTAAACTCTCAAGACCTGATCCCGCAAATTGAGCCATCACTTAGCAGATGTTAGCCACTGCCAGTGCCAATGCAAACTGAAAAGAACTGGGCATTAGCACAAACAATTGAATTGTAACCAGCTGTGGGTGGTGGTCCTGGGCAGGCCCATACCATGCTACACTCCTCACCCAGCAGGGACATATAAGCGTGGCATATGCTTTTTTGTTTTATTTTGTCCTTTTTTTTTTTTTTGCTGAGAAGACATAACAATCAAATAGTCTTTGCTTAATACTCTGAGTATCTTATAGTCTCATACTCTTACTATAAGGGAGTGGCTGAATATGTCTATTGATGAAAATAAGTTAGTTTGGGATAGAGTGAAATATAATAAAATGCCTGCTTTGTTAACCATCCATAAATTCGGAACAGTCATAAGAATCTTTTTCCTGGCGTGTTTTCTGATGAACTGCATCTTGAGAGTAAGCATTTTTAGAAACTGCAGAGCACCACTAAATAGAGCAAATATGAATTTACTACATGGGGCTCAAGTAACCTCAAAGGTTAATGCAATTATCATGTGTGTTCTGCTTGTCCTCAGGAGACTCTGACTTTTATCCTGTGCAACGCAACCATTCACAAACACACAATAAAACTCATCAAGTTGGATGAACAAGTCTAGAAATTTTAAAACCATGGTGCTCCTTCTTCCAATGGCCCTATAAACAGGGAGGACTCCCTCACCTGCACACCAGGCCTCACGGGCACTGACACCCAGATGCTAACCATTTCTTTTTCAAGCAAATGCCTCAGTCTTCTGGAATTCAACCTGATCTTTTACTCTTACAAAACTTATTTCCTGGATTCTTGGCCTCATAGCTATCAGCTCTTTAATTCTGGTGGCCCATTCAAAATCACCTCAGTGATGGATTGTACACTGGCTTTTGATTCGTCTCTTTGCTTTGCTCACTTCCATGGTTTTAGCATTTGGCACAGCTTAATGTGAGAGGGCTTCATCAAGCCAGAACCAAAATCTAATCTGTGGAACCCTGTGACAAAAGTAAGCACCTGCCCCATGGAGTAGGATTTGGCCACATGTAAACAAATGAGCAAACAAACAAAAGATAAAAGAAAATGTGTTTAAATTTGGGCCAATTGCCATGATCTTGCTATTGAATTTGATTCTCATAACCAACACCATTCATCTTTCAAAGAATATGTTCCTAGGGGATGATAAGTGATATGGCACTGTGGTGGTTTTAAGAACAGAAAAACATGTTCTTATATCTAATCCATTCCTGTGGGCATGAATCCATTGTCAGTAGGACTTTTAATGAGGTTACTTCAGTTAAGGTGTGTGGTCCACCTCAGTCAGGATGGGTCTTGACCCTATTACTGAGGTCCTTTATAAGTGGAATGAATTCAGGCATGAGAGAGAGAAAGCCACTGGTGGCAAGAAGCTGAATCCATAAGAGAAGGGAGAGACCAGGCAATGCCATCATGTATCTTTCCATGTAACAAGTTAATGACCCAGGGATCACCAGCAACCAGCCCCAGAATGCCACAGTCTTTTGGGGCAAGCATTGCCTTAATGATGCTTTGATTTGGACTTTCTTTAGTCTCAAAACCTAAGCCAATAAATTCTCATTGTTCAAGTCGAACCATTTCACAGTATTTGCCTGAGCAACCTAGGAAACTAAAACAGGTACTGTCATCTCAAGCAGAATCACAGAAGTCAAGTTTTGGCCACTTATCTCTGGTCTAGACGATTTCTGAGCATACTCTATCACCCAAATTCAAGTGCCGCTAGGAATCAGTTTTTATTGCTACATCAGTAGAAAAAAAACTTAAGTTCTGTATTCCCTGTAAAGCACTTCCCTTCAGCTAAAATGGCCTAAGATTGAGAAATGGACAAAGAAGCCCTCAATAGTTTACTGAAGGAGTCAAGTCCAAGCAATATATAAACACAAGAATAATATCAGTTTTATATATATATATACAATATTATAGGAATGACTTATTATCACCTGCTGTCTCTTTGCCCCAAATATCAACATGGAACCTTAACTTAATGGTGAATTGGAATGAATTACATGGAGCTACCTGTCAAGACATAGGTCTAGGACCAGTCGCTCAGTATTCCATGTGCCTTTCTGCCATTGCAAAGTTCAGACCACTGTCCCTTATAAGAAATGTAATCCAAGGAAAAGCAAGCAAAGAAGCATTCCCATTCCACCCATGCCAAGTTTGCCCAGGTGGAGCAGTTCACTAGCAGCAAGAGCTATAAACCTGTTTCCCCAGCCAGCTCCCCTGAAAGGCAATTGTCACGTGTGAGAAGAAGCAAATATTGATGACTTCCCTTGTGCCATGAAATAAATGTCCTTGTCCTGGACCCATCCATTCCTATGGTCCACTTTCTTTGCCTGAAGTCAATTGAAAGTATCTTAAGGACCCAGAAGAGGCCGACATTATGATGCTGCTGGAGCTGATGATGTTGGAGATAAAAGAAGTCAGTTAGGTGGACTTGTGTAGGTATAAACCAGAGTCCATATTAATCTGGAATCTCCTGACAGTAGAAACAGGGAAGCTTCCTGCCTGCATAGACAGCATTAGCCACATAGGAATCCTGCAAACCCAGAAATCAAGCTCAAGAAACCTGGCTCCAAGGTTGTGCTTGTGGCCACTATGCTCTGCCACTGACTTTTTTCCCCAAATAATAAATTGTATTAATAGAGAAGTTTTTGATTGCATGAAAGTTACATCAAAAGAATAGGGGATTCCCACATACCCCACCCCCTCCCCACCCCACATTTCCCCCTATTAATAACATCTAACATCATTGTGGTACTTTTGTTATACTTGATGAACAAATATTGAAGCATTATTTCTAACGAAGGTCTATGGTTTACATTATGGTTTACACTTTTCATTGTACAGTTTTATAGGATTTGACAAAATGTGTAATGGCCTGTATCAGTCATTGCAATATAATGCAGAACAATTCCAATGTCCTATATTCCACCTATTCTTTCTTCCCCCTTCCCATAGAACCTCTGTAAACACTATCTTTATATCAATGATACAAGTTCTTCTGTTACAACAATAATAATAAGTCTACTTTGGTCCATAGCTGCATCCCTCCCCACCCCATGTTTGTTCTTTCCTCACTCATGAGGATTTGGGGATGGTGATGCCTGCTTTGTTTCAGATTGAAAGGGGGTAAGATCTCATGGTCTAGATGGAAGGAACTGTTTTGCTTGCAGTTGTAAATACTCTTTTTTTGCAGGGGATGAGGGTTGTCCATCATTATCTTGTTAGTTGCCCTGGGCAAGCCTGATGGACTGAAGGGTAGGTGTTGGCTACAACTCTGCTGAGTTTCTGGGCTCAACCAGCATATGAGCAGACCAAAGATTTAAGTCGCTGGGATATATACTTATTGGGATTAGTGCTAATTTTAGGTTCATATAAAAGGGGTAGAAGAATGTGTAGGGAAATTATAACTGAGTCTAACACTGTTACATTGGAGAAATAGGTCATCATATATTCCAAGGTAAGGCCCAATGACAGGGTGCTGATTTCATGGGATTGTGTGCCTTACCTATAGTGTCCAGATGTTTCTAGAGCCCTAAGGAGCACACTTGTTTTGGGGTTTTGTTTAATGAGATCTGCCTGAGAGGTGCATAAGCAAAACTTCTGAAATACCTTCCCAACTCACTTTGAAATTTCTTAGCCATAAAAAATTCTTTTGTATTTAATGTTTCCCTTTTGGCCAAGATCTTTTTTCAAATGCATCATTGGATGGGGTTAGGTATGAATTCCTTGGTGCCATGGAGGCTCATCCCTGGAAGTCATGTCCCACACTGGGGGGAAAGTAGTGAAGTAATTGCTGAGTTTAGTTTGGAGAGGCCACATTTGAGTAACAAGGAGGTTTTCAGGAAGTAACTGTTGGGCAATAGTTATTATTAGGCTAAGTTTCATTTTACAAGAATAAGGTTCATAAGTATAAGCATTAATATCAAGGGCTTAGCATATTGGACTTTATTCCTTTTATGAGGCACTGCCTATGTACTCTAAAGACTCTTGTCACTTTTCCTGAAAATGTAGCAGGACTCCCCATGATGGGAGTTTAATATTTTGTTGGTAATTGTGTGGTTCTCCATCCACTGAGATAACACCCTCTGACAACATGAATGCATTCATATTCCAAAGAGGCATGCCCTACGTGTACCCTTTCTCCACACATCCCTCATCACTGACAAACTGCACCAGTAACCCTCCCCTGCAATAAATACCAAAAGAACACCCCCACAATTGTAATCTCAACCATGCTCCACATCCTCCTCAAGGTTGACCTATTCCTTCCTCCAGGCCTCCTACCTGTTCCATGGATGGCCCAACCCATCCTGCCAACCCCACTCACACCACTGCACCCCCATCACACCTGTTCACTGCCAAATTGCCGCCATCCATCTTAACATACATTCTACCCAGATTAAGCATTTGCTTACCACTCTTTACTCCCTTTCTATCTCCTGGTAAACTCTCTCCAGACTCTACCTCCATGAGTCTGATAAAAATTCTTAGTTTATATCAGTGAGATAATGTAATAATTGTCCTTAGTTATAGGCTTACTTCACTCAACCTAAGGTCTTCAAGGTTCATCCCTGTTGTCGCATGTGTCAATACTTCATTCTTTCTTCAGCTGAGTAATACTCCTTTATATGTACACAGCACATTTTGTTTATCCATTCATCTGTTGAAGGACACTTGGGTTGCTTCCAACTTTTGGCAATTGTGAATAATGCCATGGTGAACATTGGTGTGCATATATCTGTTCGTGTCCCTGCTTTCAATTCTTCTAGGTATGTTCCTAGTAGCGGGATTGCTGGATCACGTGGCAATTCTATACTTAGCTTCCTGAGGAACCACCAAATCGTACTCCACAGTGGCTGCACCATTCTACATTCCCACCAGCAGTGGATGAGTGTTCCTATTCCTGCATATCCTCTCCAACACTTGTAGTTTTCTGTGTTTTTAATAGCAGCCAGTCTAGTATGTGTAAGATGGTATCACATTGTAGTTTTTATTTGCATTTTCCTAATAGCTAGTGATGTTGAGCATCTTTTCATGTACTTTTTAGCCATTTGTATTTTCTCTTTGGAAAAGTGTCTATTCAACTCTCCTGCCCATTTTTTAAATGGATTGTCTTTTTATTATTGAGATGTAAGGTTTCTTTATATATGCTGGATATTAGACCCTTATCATATAAGTGGTTCCCAAATATTTTCTCCCATTGTGTAGGTTGCCTTTTCAATTTCATGGCAAGCTCCTTTGAAGAACAAAAGTTTTTAATTTTGAAGCAATCCCATTTATATATTTTATGCTCACACTTTGGGTGTAAAGTTTATGAACCATTTCTTGCTACAAGATCTTTTAGATACTTTCTTATATTATCTTTTTATGTATGTTTAAAATTTCTTTATTATATTTCCCCAGTGTCTTCTTGATATCCTTTATCTCTTCCTTGATTTCATTGAGTTGATTAAGGATATTTCTTTGGACATCTTTGATTAGTTGTTACATGTTGTGCATCTCCTCCTGCTTTTTAGTTTGTTCATTAGACTTGGCCATGACTTCCTGTTTCTTAGTATGGCTTGTAAATTTTTGCTGATGTCTAAGCATCTGTTTATCTTGATAGGTTTATTGAGTTAGTTAGTTTCTCTTTCTAGTATAGGTTATTATGTTTGTTTGGTTTTGTGTTAAGGGTCCTCTTAACTCTTGGTTCCACTTATTCTATATCTTTGTATTGTCCATGTTCAACTCCTGCAGTTTCTGGAGTTGGCAGGAAGCCTGTCGTCCTCTACTCTGCCATCTTGGTTCTCCCTGACTCTCTGCCACTGGTTTTCTGTTTCCGTCATATCATCCTTATCTTTGTTGGCAAATAAGCTACTTTTATAGAGTGCCAACTAATCATATATCTATGTAATTCTATGATCACTTTTCCACTTAACACTATTAACATTATTCCACGATTTTAAATAGTCCTCATAATCATCACTTAAATGATCCAATGATATTCTATGGAGTTGATGGACCATCTTTTAGTAAACTTTTCCTCATTGTGAAACCTAGGTTTCTTCAGTTGTTTTGTGATCACTTATATCTGTTTTAAACTTATTTACATGAACTCATTAAACTCCGAGTTCTTAATTTCTGTTTAGAAAATCACTTTGTACCCTGAAAAATCACTTGACAAGTATCTCAGTTTCCTGGCTACTAAAATAAATACCATGCAATGGATTGGCTTAAACAATAGGAATTTATTGGCTCACCATTTTGAGGCTAGAAGTTCAATATCAAGGCAAAAGTAAGCTGATGCTTTCTTCTAGAACAGTGGCATCCTGGGGCTGGCTGCTGCTGATTCTTGGTCCTTTCCTTTTCTGCCAGATGGCAATGCACATGGCCATTTTCTCTCCTTTTCCCCCTAGATTCTGTTGACTTTCAGCATTTTTCCATGGCTTTCACTCTCTATGTTTGAATTTCATTTTGCTTCTATAGGACTTCAATAATCTGGGTTAAAGTCCAACCTGATTCAGTAGGGTCACACCCTAACTGAAGTAACATCTTCAAGAGATCTAATTTACAATGGGTTCACATCTACAGGAACATGGACCAAGACCAAGGACATATCCAAATTAGGGTACAAATTTCAATCCACTGCAGCAAATATAAATTAAAATTACTTCACTCTTTCTTAAAAATTCAAAGCTATTATTACAAATTTTAATTATTTTATTGTGATGTACCACATTGCTACATTGGTAATTATTGAAAGGCACAGTGTTTATAGTTACACAAAATAAACAAACATCACACTGTTTTTCAAGTTTTATCTAAACTTACTTTTAGTATCTTCCTTTGCTAAAAGGCTAACAGGCTTTGCTTCTGCTTTGAGAGTGTGTACACTCTCTTAGTTTGAATTTACTGCAAGTATAATTTTGCTGTATTGTATAAATAATGAATTTAAGATCCAAGTTAGAGTTGGCAGTGCTCTTTTGCAAACGAAATGTGTGGATTTTGTCACACCTGTTTTCCTGATAAAAGTTCTTCAACATACTTGCCTCTTTGTTTCACATAGACAAGAGTACTAGGCAGCAGATTTACACACGGAAGAACTGCAGAATTTTAGTAGTGAGCAAGGAGAACACATGACATTGAGATAGGGAAAGACTGAAAGGGAATTCCCTGAAATCTATAATTGATATATAAAATATAAAGAACCAGTTACAACTTGAAGAGTTTTCTCTGAAGGAATTTATCATTTAACTTGTGTTTGAAATCTCATGTTAACTTCATAAGCTAATTTATAAGGTTACCATACCAAGTAATAATAATGATTATTATTATATTTCAGATGTACTTTCATATTTATTATTGGCATCCATTTTATGCCAGAACTGTACAATTGGTGATATAAGCATATGAATGATGTACAGGAAAGGATACTTGCTTTTGAAAGCTCAAATCCATTTGTAGATAGCCATTAGAAGTAAATAGAGGGCAATCTAGGAAAGCCTTCATATGCCAGGTAATAAACAGCATTAGCATGGCTTTCCAATGAGAAATCTTGGTTTTAGCAAATATGCTTGTTAGCAGTTATATATTTATATTTAAAGGAAACTACTAAATGTTCTTTCAGATACATAGATCCTCTTTTTCAGACAGAAAAAAGAAATGATTGTGGAGTTTCTTGAATGTGGAGAAAAGAGTAAACTATCAAAAAAAATTTTAATGCCCATAATTCTTTTGAAATCCAGCAGATTTGTAAAGTCTTGGCTATAATGAATTACATTAGATTGTGAGGAGAGAAATACCATGTGTTATTCTATAGCTTTTGTCTTTTAATATTAAGTGCCCCTTTCTCTTTTCTTTAATATTTGCCTTATATTAATAACAACTGATAGGGACTTGTGTTGTAATTCCAAAGAAAAAACTGCAAGGAATTTAAAGATTTGGCATCATGTGCAATTCTGCCAGAGAAATGGAAAAGAGCCAGAGAAATGGGATAAAATTAAAGGAATATTAGAGGTAAATTCTATACACTATGTCCTTATGTTGTATTTTTGCTGAAAAAAATATGAAAATGTGCACAAACAATACACAAAATTTTCCTGTCAGTGAGAATGAATTCCTAGTAAAGGCCACAAAGAAGTAAAAGAGAAACAACATAAATTATCATAATTACTGTCATCATCAAGATTCAAGTGTTAAGTGCACGTATTTTTGTTCTATTGGCATTGGGTTAAATGTGTTAAAAAGCAAATTAAATAGGCATGATCTCTGTCTTCAGGAGCTTATGATTTAAGACAGACTACATTAACCAAGACAAATGTAAGAGAAGCATAGGCAAGTATATGTACCTCAAACAAAAACATAAACTGAGTGAATGAAAGAACAAATAAACTAAAACCTTTCTATTGCTTATAAGTTGTGAGTTGAGAAGAGGAGAATGAAATATCCCTTGTATTCTTAGTTTAACCACCAGTTGGTCTTACAGGAATGATTTTGGTGACACACTGTTGCAAAAAATTGTAGAAAATGATCTGAGCAAATTAAAATATCAGGAAGATAGAGCATTTTAGATTCTGAGCAAAGAATTAGGAAGCATTTCTTTGCTATAGACAGATTCTTGAATAAGGATTCCATATATCCCTGTCCCATATTTTACCATGGTGTGACATCTCTGGACTATTTCAAGGAAGGAAGTAACTTGATGAGAATGAAATATGACTACATTTATGAAATAAACTTTGAAATGCCACCTATATTTCACTCAGAAATTATAGCAGTTTTTAAAAATCTATACATTATTTGCGATCCCATTGTAGTTATGCCTTTATCATTAAATTTTGTCTAATAGTCATGCTATTCTGATAGGACCAAAACAAAATTTCAGAAAGATTATTTTTAATGGTTAAATTTAAATTTCAGTTGTCCTAAAATTAATTCCATGTATTTTAAAAATATCTTCACTGAGAAAGAGAGGCTTGAAATTGTGAGGTACTAGTCTTCATGATATAATATCCTTGACTCAATTATAAGAAAATAGAAAGAAATAGAACAACCAATATGGGTTTCTAATATATTAGAAATGTAAAAAATAGTTATAGTAGTTGTACAATTTTATAATTTTTAAAAACATCCCTGGTGTTATTCAGTGTTTTTCAGTGAAACCCATTTCTATGTTGTTGTTTATTTTTTTATTTGTTCTTCATTGCCTGCTTTGCAATAGAACATGTGTTTGCAATTGTATTTAACAAAAATTCATGATCTTAACATTGTACACCAAAGTCAATGTGCCTTCCTGGCCCAAAAATAGCCAGTATTCAAACACTTTTCTAATGTTTGGGGGTTCTGTCTCAATTGACAAAATTGAAAAATATGTATTAGCCAAGCAAAACCACTATCTCAAAGCTATGTTGGAAATTACTCCAACCTGTCAAAGCCAATTGAAATTCCCTCCCCAGCCCAATTCCCAATTTCATTTTGTATGTGAAATAGGAAAAGTTGGATTTGATTATAACCACATGCTAGAAGGAATCAAGAAATCACATATATCTTAGATATCTAATAATAAATATGATTTTTTTCCAGGGAATTTTGTCTATTTTCCATTATTCATCCCTTATTACCTGTTCTTAATAAGTCACTTATTTGTACTATATGAGAAGTTTAATTAGCAGTGAGTTGTGTAACACATTGAAAGAGTCCCAGCTGGATCATATCACTTTCACCTTGGAAAAGGAACAATCCTAAAGGAAGAGATCTAAGATCTGTCCCTAATGCAGATCCAGTACTTTGGGATGTTGCTCAATGTTAATGCATTTTTGATTGTTTATTATGTTGAATGCCCACTCTAGTGATCTTCTGAATACGGTGCCCAGTTGCACTTAATCAGTTCTAACAAAAGGGAATGCATTCTATTCTTAAAGTTCATCGCAGAAGTAAGTTCTCTTCTTTGAGATGAAAATGAACTTTATTGCATACCAGAAAAAACCATGATCCAGAACACAGAAGGGCTTACAGAAGGTTATATGCAAGATGAAGAGCAAATGACTAAAACATTGCTCTGCCCCCAATCAATGTTGGGCAATACAAGCTGTTTGTAAGTTAGAGCCTATAAAATCCCTGGCAAAACTTACGAGAACAACAACAACACACACACAAAAAAAACAAAATAATGGCAGACACTGGGGAAAATAAAGGCAGGTCATTTGGAACACCCAATATAATTTCCATCTATAAAATTCACCCCAGAGTCCATTACATCTAACATTTATGAGCACTATCTAAAGGGCAAAGCAGAATGTGTTCAAAGAAGTCTCAGAGACAAATACAAGCTGTGTATAACATCTAATTGCACTGCGATTTATTAATGAGATCTTCTATAATGTTCATCAAAGCTTTGATATAAATATTTCTCATTTCAGCTAGGATAATTGAGACTCTGGTGTGATAAATGACATGTTCAAAATAAGCCACATATTATTATCAAGGATTGAAATGAACTGGAATCTAATTTTCAGGCATTAGAATAATTTGAGATACTCAACCATTTGGGATGAGTTAAGTTTTGGATTTTAGTTTGAGATTATTAGGGTTTTCTACACATATACTACTTTATGAATGAAAGAAAAATTCAAGACAAAAAGCTACCTGTATGATTGTTTAGCCTCTCTCTTCTCCTGCCTCAATGATCATGAAAGCACTCGCTATGGAAGTGCCACATGATCAGATTAGCCTGGGGTTCTGAGCTCCCACATGGAAGACAGCTGCTCTGGAAAGTTGCCTGTCCCCTCAGCAGAACTTGAGAGAGCAAATAAATCAACTGTTGTGTATTAAGCCACTGGGATTTTGGTGGTGTTTCCAAATCATAACCTAACCTATCTTGACTGATATATACCAACCATTATAAAAAAAAAAACACAACTGTTAACATATTTATATTTAGCCTCCCAGTATTATTTTTCAATGTATAAATACATACAGAAATTTGGATCATGGTGTACATGTTACTTTGTAACCTACTGTTCTTCAAAATAATATATTATGAACATTTTCCCAAATCGTCAAATATTTTTTCTAAAACAATATTTTTAGTAGCTGCAGAGTATTTAATTAAAATTGTACCATATATTATCTCACCCTTCCCTAATATTGGCAATTTTGCTACTAGTCTATACTAGCTAACTTGGTCCATTTCTGATGTGCTCTTTGTGCACATTTCTGATTACTTTCTTACGATAAAGTTTCCAAAATAGAAATGCTGCATCAAACTGCATTCACACTTTTAAGCCTTTTGATTCACACTGACAAATTATACTTCAAAGATTTTGTACCAATTTATATTTTCTCTGGGAGTATATAATATTCTATTGTCATTATATCCTTGATGGCCTTGAGAATTACAATTTTTTACTTGTGAAAATTTGATATATAAAAACTATATCATTTCTTATTCCAACTTGCATTCAAAGTTACTAGGAGTAACCCATTTCAGGGAGAAGATAGTTCAAGATCTTTCTTGTAAGAACATATCCAATTTGTTGTATGTATTTGACTCTATACACCTTTGGTTTCATCCTGAAAGTGTTATTATATTATGCAATATTTCACTCTTGTTATTTTATAAAGGCTTTGCAGATTCAATTTCAAATGCAATCCAAGAATTACATAGGGTAATTCTTTAATCCTGATGTTTGAGTTTGTGTTTATTTACTTGTATATCTATTATTGAGTCCTAGTTTTAATATGTGGTCTAAAAGTGTGATTTGCATAATTCAACTTTTTGGCATTTAAAAAAAATATTCTATCTGTCCAAATATATGCCCAATGTTTAAAACGTTTCAGTTCAAGTTTCATGGATGGGGTAGGCCTGGTGAATTTAGCACTGTGTCCTTTCCATCTATTCCTTTTCTAGGGAACCTCTTTTTTTTTACAGGACAGAGATTGGAAAGCTAAAAATCACATTTCCAAGAGTAACTGGCTGTTCGGGATCTAGACATGAATTAGATTAAAACAAAAATGCCCCCTGGACCCACCGTTGAGATTGGGAAGTTGCAAGTGAAGCGAGGAGCATCTTACTTCTCCTCTAGGGGCTGGCAGGTGATGTCAGGGAGATAGGTCATCACTCGAGTGCTGGGTCGCAAAATCAAAAGCACTTGCCATGGAGGCATCAGTGCGGCTTTCTGGTCACTGGATCGCAGCTCCGGTGGATGGTGGTCTCCTGATTCCCCACTTTCCTGATTATGGCAAAGGTAGCAGCAGACCTATTTGGCAGTGTGATTCTGGGAAGCGTTGCTATGGGATCAGTACACAGCCTGCTCCTCCTGCTCTTCCTGAAATTTTGTAGGAACTAGTTAGCTGTGTCAAATATCATCCTGCTTAAAATAGCTAGAGAAATCTCTATTTCCTACAACTGGACCTCTGACTAATGTAAATGATATTTAAGACATTTTCCCTTGGTAATTAATAATTTGACACAGAAATATTTAGAACAATGCTGTTAATTATATCACTTAAATGGTCTATGTGCTTTTTTTGTACTATTTGCCCTTAAAAGACAAAGTTGTATTAAAGTCTTCATCTAAAATTGTGTTTTTGTCATTTTCTCCTTGACTCGCAAGAGTTTTCCTGTCATCAGTTTTGATACTCCATTTGTTTTATGAAAATTTCATTTTGTTAAAATTTCATTGTGTTTGGTATCCTTTATCTATTAAAAATTACTGCTTTATCCAGGTTAATAAAGTTCAATGTTTTTCCTTTTTCTTTGAATTCTTTCTTGTCTGATACCAATATTGAGACCTGGAGCTTCATTTTGCAGGCATTTATCTGACAGAAATTTGGTCATTCTTTGATTTTTAAACTTTAATAACTTGCTTTGATTGTATCCATGCAGAAATTCATTTACAATGAAGTATTGGTTGGTTAACTGGGGTGGGGTGATGACTTGTTTGGATAGGAAAAGTAAAAACATAGTTAAAATAAAGTAGGAATAATTATAGTGAAAAATAGAGTAAACATCATAAAGTAAGAATTTAGAATGAGCTCAACCCCACAACTAGTTCAATTGTTAATTAATCTTGGTAACATCAATCTGTTCTTACATTTGTTTTAAATAATTTTTCAAAGATAATATTGTCACCACACAATTTTGCCTTACAATATAACATGAAAATCTAACTCCCTAAGACACAACTCCACCACTTCTACCAGATATAGCTCTAGTTGTTGATATCCCTGTTGGAAAAAAACAAGCATGGTCCGTGACAGGGAACCTTCTGTGGAAACAGTGACTTTTCATATCAATGCTGCTTCATAATACTAACTTTATAAAGCTATTTTAAGCAACAATTAAGGATAAATATTTCATTTGAAAAGCAGTAGTTTGTGTGATCTTCATGCAAATATTTCACAAGAACTGACAATTGAGTTACCGACAAACATGAAATGTCACAAGGCTAAGTTTGCACACATGTGGGCAATGGCAGTTACAGAACCACGCACCTCTCTGCCTTTGGAAGAACGAGTTTCTCTTGATACCAATCTAAGGCGTCCCAGTTTCAGAAACAAATGTGATCATGCATATTATAGCCAAGAAAATGTGATATAAATATTTTGGGTGACTAAGTATAATCGCAAACAGTTCATTTCATAAAAGCAGTCATTTTTAAGAATATTTTTTGATCTCCGTGAGGTATTCTTGGATAAAAGATACATGTCTGAACTGAGGGAACATGTAGGTACAAATGTAGAAGGGACATAGGTCAGCCACACTTAAAGGATGTTGCTTTAATACACCTGAAATCAGTTCTCAATTACAATTACTGTCTTTATAGTTCACTTTGAGAATAATCATGTAAGGCCTTCTTCTATCGTTACACCATCTTGGGTGGAAGAGGAGCAAAAGTAATGTAGAAAACAAAGTCAGGTTGAATTAAGTTTCTATTTCTTTGTAACAAATTACCAAAAAGTTAGTAACTTAAAATGGCACTCATATATCATGCCACAGTGTCTATAGGTCAGAAGCCTAGGCATGGCCTTGCTAGGTTCTTTTCTCAGTGTTTCACTAGGCTGCAACCAAACTGTCGACCAAATCTGCCTTCACATAAAGAGTTCTACATCGTCTTCCAAGCTCATTTAAGCTGTAGGATTGAGGTTCCCATTTGCCTTCTGACTGTCTGCTGGGGACTGCTCCCAGCTTCCAGAGACTGTCCTCAGGAGCTAGCCTTGTGGCCCTCTCAACATGGCAACTTCTTCATCAAAGCCAGCAGAAGAATCTCCTTCCAGTCTGTTAGGAGTCTTAGGTAGCACAACCTAGTCAAGGGAGATAGCACATTGGCACACCGTTGGCACAGGTCATGCCCACACTCAAGGGAGGAAATCATCCAGTGTGGGTTTATCAGGGGGCAGGAATTTGGAGGGGCATCTTAGAATACTGCTCGCCACACAATTGTTACAAGCAGATTTAATATAGTGTTAAAAGCATGGCTTATTGCCTTCCGTGTGTCATAGAAAATCACAGAAGACAGGTTAAGGAAGAGGAATTGGTCTTTGAGAGCAATGTAAAACAGAAAACAAATCAGGGAAAATAAAATAAGGCATTAAGCAGTTTAAATTAAAAATTGGCTGCAATGTAACAGGATAGCATATTTATTTTCTTAAAATCAGATAAAATCAGAGTAAGTGTTTGAACAATTCTTATATCAGTTCTTAACATCAGAATTAGAGCTTGAACAATTGATATTTAATACTTTTGAGGCAAAATTGTAATATTGCTGCTTATATAGTGCATTACAATACAATAAGTAGCTGAGGTGGTGTAATATGTGACTGACAGGCTGGAAAATCCAATCCAGGCTGTCTCCAGTTACAGTTTCACATCTTCTGAAAAGACCTAAAACTAGGTGAAATGACCTGAAATATTGCAGTTTTGACCTGTGGGGAGAAGTGCAATGTTAACACCTAATTCAGTGACAATTCAACTCAATAATAATACATATCTTGGATAAATAATTTACTGTACCCAATTAAATAATTTTTTTTTCAAGATTTATTTATTGAGCTGGGCGAGGCTGTACGCGGAGCGCGTACCATTGTCAGGTTCTGTGGGCAGTCACAATGGGAAGCAAAGGAAGGTTTGTCGTGCTTGGGCTCCTACTTGTCCTGGCTGTCCTCTGCCATTCAGGTTCTAGCCTACAGTGCTACAACTGTCTTACACCATCTTCCAAGTGCACCATGGTCTCCAATTGTTCACGTAATTTTGACGCATGTCTCTGGGTAAAAGCAGGTCCAAGACAATATTACCAGTGTTGGAGACTTTCAGATTGCAAATTCGAGGCCATTTCAACAGCCCTGGAAGAGAGTAAGCTGACATACGAATGCTGCCAGAAGAACCTGTGTAACGGTCATGGTGGGCTGACCTTGCCAGTGAAAACATTTCTGCTGGTAGCCTCACTGCTGGCAGCCTGGAATGTCTATCTCTAATCAACTCCATGGGGGCTTCTCTTGACCTCTCTATTTGTACATATTCCCCATTTCCTTGCCACTGCATTCCCCAAGGCTTTATTTTTTTCCCAAGTGAATCCTTTGGGAAAGAATAAAATTAGCTTGAGCAACGTGACTAAGAGGGAGAATTAAGAATGACATTAAAGACCAGTCCTGTTCAGGGGCAAATCCC